>JAQGAO010002683.1:0-18890 GCA_034697705.1 Ommatoiulus sabulosus
GAATAATATAATTAAAGATGGATTAAGGTTAGGTTAGGCCAGTGGCGAAGAATTGTACCGGCGAAGAATTGACAATGACGAAGAATTGCTGGCGAAGAATTTTCCGGGATTCTTCCCAATTCCTAGTTATTTCGTTTCTCTACCTGGAGGAAAAAAATTCAATAATATTTCATTTTACACCAAAACCTATCTTCAAATAAGTATCATAGAGAATGGACCTTAAGGCCACTCTGCTCTAATTGTCTTCAATTTCTACTGTGAATGGTGCATTCAATGTTCTGATGCCATTGGTTTACTACAAAATGAAAGCTTAAAAGGTGTTTGCAACAACTGCGGTATTGCAGTTTGGTTTCCTTTGCTTGAAACCCAAGAAAATCTGTCTACCTTCCATGATGATGTTTTTGTGTGAACTGCCTGTGGGAACTACTGTTTATTTTGCATTTTTTTTTCTCTCGCAGAAAATGAATTCAGGAATAGCAAATTTAATCAGACCAAAGTTCATTTGAATTCTAGTTGATAAATTGCATGTGATAAAAACATTCCAGGTGCTGCCCCTATACATATGTAAAAAGCAACAAAGCACGAAAATACGAATGGTATTTGAGAGAAGGGACCTAGAATAAGGTTTGCGTGTTTCTGCAAAATTGTATTTTTTGTGAAGAACTTTACCGTATGAAACAATCGTTAAATATGTGCAGTTTAAGAGTAATAATGCTTTTCTTCCGTGCGTCCCATGGTTTTGCGCATTTTAATTTCTAGTTGAAAAAGGGATTTCTTGAATTCCTCGATGGTTAGAATGCTCTGAATTCAAATTGGTACACATTTCTTGAGATTTAATATGCTGTAAAGGTATATACAAGTACATACTTGGAAAATATAGGGCAATTGTTTTTCTAGGTTAGGCAAGCATGTCTCCAAAAAGACACTCGAAGCCAAGGGATGCAGAGTTCTTAATGAAAGTTTTTCATCCATCTAAATATACATGGAGTCATGCCCCGCCTCAACTGTAGGAAATTGGTATTTTACTTCTACCAAAAAAAATCGAGCATTGACGTCAGCTAAATCCTGTCTACGTCAATATCCTTCAGTTTAAAATAAGAATTTCTGCTTGCGCCAAATAAAGATATTCGACTTTAGAGACAGCGTCCATAATAAAATACATAGTATAAACATCAGTGTGTGGTTTCCATCGTGTAGACCTTTGTACCGGTATCTCACAATAAATTAAATTTGAGCAAATCTGAGTAAGTTGGTAAATATGATTGAAAAGTACCAAAATTCGTTATTGTACAACATTCATTTATCCTTAGATGGATGCTACTACTGTTGTGCTGATGTTTGCTAATTTCGTGATTTGGCGAAAAATCAATACCATAATGTCCGCATGTTGGCTCGCGTTGAACAGCCACAATAATAAAGTCATCATGTTTTAAAAAAATTGAATCAAAACTTGGGAACAAATTTCGATATTGATTTCTCGGATTCTAATGCGAAAGTCTACAAAATGCAAGTTTTCCTTTTTTCTACCTTTTAACGTGGTGAGACTGACAAAGTGTTCGTAATCCGATTTCGAGTATTCGTACATTAGGAGAAAAAAACGAATGAAACTTGCCCGTGGTGTAATGATGGCTGCTCAAAATTTCATCGTTAACTATTGCCCACAGCTGAGAAAATTCAATTGCTCTGCATGTTAGGTAGGACGTGTTGGGCACCCAAGACAGTTGCCTATTCATGGAATGAGTCTCTTTGGCGCTGCCAACAGTCGGTTATTTCCCCATGCAGATGTTTTTGACTTTTCATTTTTACTCATAACTTGCACCCCAAACCGTGATGTTTTCCAAAGAAAACTGGATGTTTTGTTAGAGAGGCAATTAGGCGTTTGCCCGTGAAAAAAAAGCTGCATGCAATGATGCAAACGCGGAGAGTGCAATGCGGATGATCCATTTCTTAGAAAAGTTTTGGCAGCTAGCTGGTTTGTTGCGATCTTTGTTTCATCGCGAGATGTGGCTGCTTTTCTTCTAAGGGCGTTTCGCACAATTGCAATGTTAATCTTGCTAATGGAAAACTGTGATATGGCAGATGTAAGTCTGACTCCATCAAGTTGTACGTGAGTGCTTTGTACATGTAATACATTCCAAAGATGCGAGTCCTGGCAAGGGCAATGTGCCATTCTTATGCTGCTCAATTGGTGCAACGACTAACTCCTACGTCTTGTATATTCACTTAAGCCGTAATCTATCCAAGTAGCTCTTTGGGCTTTTTACGCTGGCAGTTTATAGACTAAAACCAAGATGGCAAATCAATCCTTCCATTTAAAACACCCCCTGTCACATTAAAAGTGCATTTGGCAACCAAAATTTTGCTTTTTTAGAGATAGATTCCAGAACAATAGATGGATCCCTTTATGTCTATCTTTGTTATTGAAGCTTTTCAATTTTTTTTTTTACAAAATAAAGGCATAGTGAAGTGGAGCAAATTTAAGCAATTTGCAGACTATCCATGCAATGGTTTGAAGGTTTTCCAACCCACATGCTTGGTGACGTAAATGTTGCGAATGAATGGTTTTATGGCGTTGAATAAAAATTGAAAACATTCGTCCAAGAATTATTCTTTCGAATATGTATATTTTGTTCCTTGTTGATTCCTTGCGCAAAGATAGTTTCGTTTTTTTTTGTCTTGTTCTTACTTCAAATTCTGATGTCGTTTCAAAAACCATTCAAGAGTCTAAAGATAATATTAGTTTCTCAAACTTTTTCGTCGCTGAATGATGATATTTTCAAATTTAAATTTACCAACCAAGCATAAGTGTCAATTATCAGTTTAGAAGATGCCCAAATTTCTTTAAATATGCAAATTGACCACTGAACTCTGTATTTTAAAATTTGACCCAATGACCGACAAACGTAGAATCCAAATAAAAATTACCTACAGCATATGTGGTAACTTTCAATCGAAACTATCGAGCTATAGAGTATAGATGATTCCATTATTTCAGCTGGGTTCTGTTATTTGCAGAGTATTTCTGCAGATATTCTTAAAAAAGAGTTTTTCCCTTTTCATTCATCCCCATCATTAACAAGCATTCAGTACATGTACCTCCCTTATTAAATCCAATCCCAAATTATGAAATACGTTCAAAGTGTCTCAAACCTTTTTCAGTAATCCCATCAAACAGATAAAGATGCCAGCTCATTGTATCATTGTTACTTTCGGATTACTGATATAAGAAGCAGGTCAAAATGAAATGGGATTCAACAATTTGGCTTCACAATAATAAAGATGAGAACTTAAAGTACATTATATGTACGTGCATTAATTATTGTGAAAATGATTTAGTACATATACACTGTATATGCTGTCCAAAACTGAGGGTGATGTTAAGAAGCTCCGTTACCAAATTTAACATTTACAAAAATTCTTTATTTCTAGAAAATATCATCCCATAAGTTGTCTGAACTAAGATTAGCAGCATTGTCCAATACTAATCATTAAGCTTGGATATGCAGGTATTAAATTGAGCCTTTGAATCTGTCTCACGGGGTGACCATTGTTGTACGTTAAATGTTTTGCTCTACCCTTTCTCCATTTAATGCCGTAGAGAATAGCTAATCTCCTTAGGTGTACTAAACGTTCGTCGAAACTAAGGTTCGCGTAATTGATTCGTGAACATTTTTGCTGAAGTGGCTTACATGTGATTAATTGATTCAAACTGTCTTTCCAAGTGGGAGTTTGAATTGCATGGCTCAAGCCATCGTTTTCTATCCAAGTGCCATGCTTTGCTAAGTGGCCTCTTAATTTCTTTTACAAATGCGGTAGACGATGTGGACTTTTCACTTTTAATTCATAAATTGAGCTATATACTGTAGAAGGAAAATTTGCTTACAGAATGCTCATCGAGTTAAAATAATCGCAAGTTGTGACGCCATGCTTTGAAATGGTTTCTAATTACTAATTTCTACATGTATATTAAGGAGAAATGTGCATGTTCTGACCAGTTGTGGTAAAAAACATTCTTTCCTAAATTGATGATTATGAATTCTTTCGTCTTTAAAAAATGTTAAGGGATTGTGCAAATTGGTAGGGTGAATAGAAATTATTTCTATCATATTTAATAATTATTTTCATATTTGTTTAGGGGGGGGGGGGAGAAATCAGAAGAAAAGTGCTTTGTAATAACGAAATATTACATTTTCTACAGATATCTTTTGAAAAAACAATTATAAAGCTTAGAAAATAATTATCCGTATAATTTGTAATTCCTACTAAATAAATCGATTTCAATTATATTTCTAATTGGGGAAATGAGACGGGAACATTCAGTCCAGTTGTTCAGAAGATTTAAAACCTGCATGATTATGATAGCTTTTACAGTATTTACAGAATAATCCTCTTAGACGGATAGAAAACACTTGTAATAATGTAAAAACCGAATTAATTGATTTTATTAAGAGTTCGATTATTATATAACAGGGGGGGGAGGGTAGCGAAGCCCTGGACCCTCCCATATTCTTCTCTAGAATAATTTTGTTAAATTTGCAAGAGATATCCTCAGTGATTTTATATAAATAACGAATTAAAGAATTTAAGGCCAATTTATTAAATAAACCCTTCAGCTTATATATTGAGCAACACACTTGGAATTTATTTCAACTTTCTATTTCTTTGACTAAATCCTCATCTTCTGCGTACAGTAGTTAAGTTGAGTTCCAGTTGTCCAAAATACATTTTAATCTTATCTCATGTTATCTATGGCGGATATTTGCTTTTTCAGCAGGAGTAAACATAATATGGCCCTATGTCAACTATGTAATCGGGATAAAAGCAGTAAATATCTCTAAGTGCTTTGAATATCTTTGAAATTTATTCTTCTTTCATACTTCGAGCAAGATCATATATGGGGATAATTTGTTGCAAGGGGTTTTTGTTACAAATTTGCTTGTCTAACCGCACAGTGTTATTCTTGGAATGTTGATCGTGGTTGTTAATTGCGCCTATTTGCATTTTTCGTTTTGGAGGGGTGTTAAATCCAAACAGCAATTCATTAAAATGAGAGCCTGGGTGGTCATCTCCCGTGAATAGACAAGCGTAATACCACTACCTTTTATGACCCATTTGCCATTGCCTTTCAGCAATATGGTGGTATTTAAAGATGGGTAAATATTTACGAGTTACGTTGTAATTGCATTCGTTGCTTTTCGCTGTAGTCACCTGCATCAGGTCATCTCTTCAATTGAATGCTTCCCATTGACCACTCTTCTGAAACGCGCCCACGCACGTTTTGCAATTAGCTCGAATAACACGTAACATTCGCACTGTCCTTTTACCTACTTCGAAATACGTGATATTTATTCAGATGTCCAGTATTGTGATGATTAGTCCTACCAATGTTTTGCTAGGCTTTAATTTATGTATTCCATGTCTGCAATATGCGCATAAATTGTGCTTGCGATCATGGATTTTGGGACCTTTATCCTATGTAGCGATGGAATTCAGGTCGTGGGCTATATCCCTTAAGGCGTTTATATGGTAATTGATAATCATTCGAATAATTTTAATTTGGGTCAGTGTTTTTTGCGATCACAAGGTTCTAATCTTCTCGCTTGGAAACAAGCCGTTCAGTTGGTTTCTGGGACTACATATTCGAATGAAATATAAGCACCCTACTTTGCGATGTCTCACCAGGGTGTCCAAAAACAGCTTATAGGACATGGACCAAAAACACAGTTATGCAACTAGATTTTTGGGCCAACTCGCATGCTTTAGTTTTCGTTCGTGAACTCTTCTGACTTGTGGATTGTTCTGACTGGTTTTCAAAGTTGGAAAATAGCTGAAAAATACTTCAAAAACCGTCCATGGAAAAGTCCGTCTTTTCCATTTTTTCATGAAATTTACTGTAATAATTCTTTCGTCAAATAAACTTGTGATGTCACAAAAGCGTCATTTTCTGCTGTTGATAAAAGTATGGTGTAAATAGTTAGTAATAATGTCAATAATATTATTAAGTACATGTAAAGTTGCCATGTGCTAATACATGTATAATTCTCAGAAGAAATTGCCTATAGTGAGATTCCTGTCCATTGCGAAGTTTTAGCTTTGTTGTCTAAGTAAACATTTGAGATGCTCAGAAATATAAATAATACACATAAGGATCCTGGAGGCTGGAGAAATGTCGAGAAATTTGTTGTTCTTTTCTTATGGTACTTTCAGTCGATTGACTCTCATGGAACAATGTGTAGAATTGCGCGGTATCGGTATGATGCATTGATTTGAACATCCACGATTCCATCTGTTTAGGTTTCAAATTTGCCAATGAAACTCCTGTTTAATGAGTCGTTATGGTGATCGTATTTGATATGTTCGTATACTGTCTGCAATCACACAGTGCCCTCCATATTTTGCCTACTTTCACCTTTTGTTCCCCATTAAAATCTGTTTGCATCAATAGAGCTCCACTCCTCTCCATGGAATACAGTTTAGCATATGTATCCTATTCTTCACGCGCTCGCAAATCAATTGCGCTTCCAAATGTGCCACGTTGCTCCAGGAAATTAGATTTTTCTCTCGAATTCTATTGGCTGGCTCGGCACGTAGAAGATAACGGGGCTTTGTAAATATTACAACTCGGCACATTCACTCGGTGCGGCTCCTGTCTTCATATTTTCCTCGTTGAGAAGTTTCAGCTACTGCATGTGTGAAGGAAATCCAATTTTTTAGCCAATCTTCCTCTTGACTTTATTAAATCGAACACTTTGTCTTCATCGCCCAGAGAAATTATATTCTCCCCACTACACGTGGGTATTTATAGTTGTGGGTAAGAAGTGGACAATACGTGAGACTACTGGTTAATATCGTCTACCGTTTAATTCTCCCCACCCCCCATCCTTAATTTTATTGGTCTTTCGATCGAGCTATTCCGTCTACGAACCTTACCAATGTTGCCTCAAGAACCCGCATTTTCATTCATATTTTAAGATTAGCCATAATGGTCTCCATGCCAGCGGCATTTTATTTTTGGGCTGCAATGATATTTGCTTTATGCGTTCTCGTTGTTGTGCCATCTTATGTCTGAAGCATAATTCGTGAAAGCGTTTTCTCTTTACAAACATTACATTTACATTAATTCGTTTCAGAGGGAACTCGTGTGAATGAATTAGTAAACATAAAGAGCGTCGAGCTATATCCGTACGAGCTTGTTTGGGTCAGCGAGAACAGCTGAAACTTTCTCATTTACCCAGCTTTGAGTTCGTACTTGAGCATGTGTCACACCGCTGACTATCAAATGATATAGGTGTATGAACCAAAAGCTTTTATGAGTATATATACCAAAGGGTGGGAGCACAAGGAATGCTTACTTTCGACGTGCTTCTTTCAGCTTCTTTCGTGCTTGTTTTCAGCTTCTTGTTCCCAGCTTTCGGGCGCACAATGAATGCTGATATCAGCGTGATGGTCATTGTGCTTGCTGGCGCCGCTGCATGCGTTATGCTAGGTGAAACATTCCGCCTAAAACCTTGCACATGCGCATTAGCATCTCATGATGAGTGCAGGACACGTTTTTACGGTACATTGGCAGCATACAATCGATGGCTACACTTTTGACCAATGGTGATGCCACTCTGTCGTAAAAATCTGCTTTCGGATTTCCTAAAAGAATGTTAAAAACATACCTGAAAGCTTATAAGCGCTTCTGAGCTTTCTTTGTGTGCGCTCTAGTGAAAAGCATGCCACATTCTTATCCCGCTTGGTGGCGCTAGTGTACGCCGAGTGGTAAGCGCTTGCAAAAAGCATTTTTTGTGCTCGCTCGCACCCAGAAGCGACAAAGCACTCATTTTTTGCATCTCATAGGCATTTTGTCAACACCCGAGTGGGCTTGCGGTTAAAAATTTTTAGAGTTCAGACACTGAACAAGGGAGAAAGCATCCTCTAACTGCTTAGATTAAATTTCTTTGCTGGTGGCTATTTGATTTGTTCCATGTATATATGCCAGTTTTTCCAACTGCTGTAGATTTTTCAGTGCTTGAGCATTTGAGAGAAAAACTGGCAATTTCCTTTGCCAGGATCCAATTTAACATAGGACTGCATATGAAAAACGACGGGTTTATGCATCTGGACTTTAATGGCACATTGCTCGAAGTCCGGGAATGTTTTTTTTTATTGTTTACTGATGTCATATCAACAAGCCGCCGTTTTTATCGCGCTTGATGCTTATTGGAATTAATTTCGGCAGAAACGTTTTTAGGGCAGCCATGCAGCACGGTATCTTAGCAAATGATTTTTTATCACTATAGTTATTGAAGGTGGTTTCGGGTAGAATTGATGTCTGGGAGAAGCAGTCTATTATCCAATGATATTATAAATTGCCGAAATACCACGCGTGCTGCGAGCATGCGTCCCCGGAGTTTGATACACGACTTTTGATTAGTACATGTTTTCTGATGACCTGCAGTCATTAAGACGATGGGTTTCCACGGTTTGTGCGCTCCACGCGTTGCTACTCACGATTCAATATACAGTATAATTGGTTGTTTTTGTTGAAGGAGATCAAAAAAATTGCTCGCGAACTTTTTGAAGTTGTATACCCTTCAACCTTCTAACCCTGGTTTAGTTAAATCCTTGTAGCGTTTCAACCAAATTGTTCTCCTTAGATGAAATATTTTAAATACAAATATTTCTATAGATATACAAGGAAGGAAAATAATGTAAGGGCGTGGGAGGTTTAAAGATAATAAATTTGCAATTCCTAGTTATTTACATATACGCTATCTGTAGGAACAAAATATATTAAAATATTTATTTTATGCCGAAAATTATCTTCGGAAAACCCCAAATAGAGAACGGATCCTCTCAACACCAAAGGTGCAAGCCTGTACGTGTTCATAAAGTTCAAAATCGGGGATTGATTTACAAAATCACCAAAACGGGGTTTTATTGCGTAAATATAAAAATGAGCAATATACATGTACTGTATGAATCGCTGTTTTTGTAGCCTGACCAAAATGAGAGTATAGTTTTCGAAATCTCATAACATTTATAGACATTGGCACGCTGAAGTGAATGTCGTCGATTATGGGTTTTTGACTGATGTTCAGAATATTCAGTTTTCAGATTCTTTTCAACCCCATCGATCGTGCGAGAATCACCTCTAGCTGGAAGGTGTTTCACGCGGCTTTTCATTATTTTCTTTAAGCCCTTTCACACATGCATCATTCGAATCTTGTGTTGCGGCGCTATCACACGTATTTCATCTTGTGTCAGGAAATCAATAGAACCACTGTTAAAACCAAAAGCTTTAGCAGATATTGACAGCAGAGCTCTGCGTATTATTTTTACCTAAAGGATTTGTCAGAATTACTTTATTCAAACAATTCTTGCGTTCTTACCTGAAATTACGTTGTGCGGTTACATTGTATAATTTAGGCTATTTTTTCTATATAGCTGTCTAGAATCATTTCGTCAAGCTGTTCATAGGACACGTGTGTTTAATGTAGGTTAAGAGCATTGATTTTTTGTTGTCCTGTGTATGGTCTTAATTATTTGTGCACAATACAATCTTTAAAAGCATGATCCTTGGGTGTCAGGTGGTTTAAATATTAATAAACATCTTGTCATCAAGTGGTCGGGGAATAAATTAATAAAGGCAAACACGACCATAAAACGATTTTTAGAAGCGACGTTTCGCCACCATGTGGCATTCTTCAAGCTTTAATCATACATAAAAACGAAAATTAGTACAAAATCATTATAACTGAGTAACGAATTTTAAATTAGATATGTAAATTTAGAAAAAACCAGTCATGAGAGAAATCCCCATGAGTGAACTACAATTACAATGCAAGGGGTAAAAGCCGAAGCAAAGAATACTGGGGAAATTTGTTTAAGTTAACGTTAACGGTTGCAAGTGAAGCAAACAAAATATATGCTTAAGTTTGAATGAAACTGAATGAGCTTTGTCCATTTATAAAATCAGAAAGTAGATATTCAATAGGGCTCATCTCTTGTATTTTGCAATTCATTTTGTCATCCAGAATGGATGATTTACATTTGATTTTTTGTGAGTTGTAAATAACTTAATAGCATAGGCCTACTTGCTTTTATAGTGAAATTCTTAGTAAAATCAAAATTTCTATCAAAAATTCGTTGGCATTTCTATGTAGCTTGCGCATTAAATATCTAATGTTTTTTTTCTTTCGGACTTTATGGCATTGAATCCAGGACGATGTCAATATTGGCTGAAATATTCTGACTAATTAACGACCTGACAATATATATGAAATTAGACTTTATTACAAATAAAATTCCATTTGCGTCTAATGGTTGGCTTGTATACGCACCACGTTCATCTACAACGTAAAACGGCCAAGCGTTTTTATATTCAATTAATTTGAGCTCGTTTATTACGACATTGCATGTCCAAAGTTTCGTCTCGATCTATAAGCTCACTGACCATTGATTAATCCGTTCCCATCACCGAAGAGCTGCTCGTGTAATATTGATTGTGTGGGTGTGAACAGGCACCTAGCTGTGAAAATCATCGCGAAATGATTAATGGATCTTTGCACAACCTGTTCATTATGGAATTAATTTTGTTGGAAAATTAATCCGTTAAAAAGGCATTGGTTGAGGGAATATCTCATTACACGAGCAAGCTCGTAGTTATTTTATGGATGACATACCAGAAAAAACCGTTCATTGATATTCTCTAAATGGGTTTCTCAATTTATTAATGAAATGCATGAAAAACGATCCCAGTGGCATCCTCGGGCGAATACCTATAAAAAGATCAAGCTGCCAATATTGCATGATGACATGCAGCATCAGACAAGTGGCGTCCTCTGCGTGAGACGATCACCGAGTGAAACTTAACCTCGTGCTCCAGATAATTTTGAAAAAACTGGCAGAGATGTTGTAGCATGATCCTTCAACTTCTTAATGCTTAGAAGCATGGGCTCTCATGAGATCAGATGACAGTACTGAAACATGGAGACTGACTTCGTGAAGTTGGAGATCATGATAGCAGTTAAAGGTGCCAGTACTGCTTTGTAACCGTGCTTCAGGTGCGTGAATTTGAATCTAGGTTACTTACAATGCACATAATAAGCGATTCTCATCACAAACGCAGTTATAATAACTCGAGCTCAAGAAGTGATACCCATGCAGGATCCCAATGCTCTCAAGAGTGGAGGTTTTTTTTGGAGGATGCATTTGCGAAAATGTATTTGTGCGTTAATGTTTTCAAAACATTCTTAAAGGCATTTTATAATGCAATATTATCCATACATGTATATTGCTAGACGCATTTCAGATTAATCGCAGAAATATTTTATTTCATATGCCAATTTCCTCCAAGATTTCCTATTCCCTTAGGAGCGCCATGCTCAATTTGGTGGTGTCAGCTTTGACAGTGCCAAACCAACGTTTATTATAAGATATTTGTAAATGCACATTCAAATATACAGAAGTTTTAATCGCAATCTAGAATGCATAACGTGTCTCACTCGTCTTAATGTTGCACTTTGATTTATATTAAAAAGCTTCAATTCGTGCTAGCTGTATGTGTTAATATTGAATGTGCACTTAACACCATCCGCGAGTCTGAAATTAATCAGAAGCATGGAGTATTGCCCGAAAAAAAGATCTTGAAATTGATCTTATAATTATCGTCTTAAAAGAGCGTGCGCGAACATGAGAGTGCAAGAGTGTACACGTTCCGCTTCAGCGTATCCTCAGCACGGGCACGCAGCTTTTTTGCCCTCAAGAATGTGGATATAGGACAATCGTGTGGAGAAAAGAAAGCCCCAAATGACCATCATGGTGTAGAGACCGTGATTTAAGTTAACTCGTATTGTAAGAAGTATATAGGGTTTCCGTCTTTTTATCAGCGCTGATGTTCAATGGCAGGGAATAGACTTATGTCCGAACGTGCCGTGATTCGGAAATTCAATTGATGGCCTATATATGCAGCTTTTAAAAATTGCCAACACATTTCCGAAAAATTCGATTACCTCATCTTGATGAAAGTATCGAGATTTCGAAACTCGCAAAATTTCAGACGCTCACTCAGCTGCAGGCCTATACTGCATAAACCTGGCACGGGATGCCTGTGGCTTACCGGAAGGAAGACTGGATCAGTTGTTAGCATGCTTTTGACAGATTTCAGAATTTAATCCGTGCTACAACAACGAACTCCCTTTTGTCGGAAAAGGTATTGAAATGAGTCTGCAATACATCCACTATTCACACTGAGCTACATATCCGTAGTTGAAAGCCGCAGAGGGCATGGTCTTGGCATATCTCATGTCGTAAGACCAATGATATACTAGCTCCCTACGACCACGGGATGATGTTTTTAGGTCATTTCTCGATTTGCTGGCTAATAATTACTATTTTTGGTTCGTAGTTTTAGACGCTGCTAAGCCACTTACTCGACCAACTAGCCCCGATTATACAGTATTTGAGGTCATTCTCACATACTGTACCTTTGTTGAAATATAAATATTGGGCTACAGTGTCAAGATGCGGTAGTATAGCGGCATGTCTTCTATTCGACAAAAAACCTGCCGGAATGCTTGTCAGAACTCGTGAATCTCAATGAAGACTTATGCAATTTATTGGGAACTATTACGTAAAGGTGCATGCGGTTTCTACAACTCTACGCTTTCCCGCCTTATTTGAATATTTTCGTATATATTATACAGTAAAATGAACGAAGCAACTTGGAACGCAAGTTACGATATATAATACATTTTTTTTGCTTTATTATGATGATATTTTTGTCCTAGGCAGAGCCTGGTTCACTTCGGAAGAAACATTTCTACATGATTTCAGCTGACAGGCCAGTCTTGCGAAACTTCTTTGTTCTCTCCGAGGGAGGAATAGTTATGAATATTTTTCAAAGAATTTATTTTATACGGTCTCATTATAATGGAATCTAGACCTCGAAATGTAGCGGATAAAAGGCCGGGAGTCGGTCAGTTTCCGCTTTTGAGTACGTTGCACATGATGGTCATTGAAGCATTCTGTCAGTAATTCATTTACACTAAAGCCTGCGCACGTTGGAAATCTCTCAGAAGATGCTTTAAAAATATCCTAGAAAAACGGCTTAGACTGCGAATTTATGTGAACTTCCTCTTTCAATTGAAAAAGGCTAAAAAAAAACCGGAGGACTGTGTCAGTGACACTGCCACAAGTATTATATTAATATAACGTTAAACAGGAATACAGTACGTGTTTTGCTAAATGACGCCATAATTAGAATTTTAGGGATGATGGTATCAGAATTTTAATATGTGGCGTTATCATTCGAATTTTAGTAAATGATGAAGTCATCTATTTCAATAAATGACGTCATCTTTACTGCTGCAAATTTATATGAAATGCATCTTCGATCGTGCCCTTAACGCACTATTGTTTGAAAATAAATCATGCATTGAATGCTAACATTTAGAATATAAATGATGAAATTTCGATGAAAGATGAAAGGGAAAATGTTATAATTTTCCCTTTCATCTTTTTTAATTTTGAACATTTTGAAACATCCAAATTTGACTTAATGGAAAATTTATTGGGCGCTGCATGGTGTTGTTCGTGACGTAAACATTGTATAAACCGATATAAACGTTTTATGAAGTAACATGTATGAACATATCAAAAATGCATTGTTATAACACTTAAAAAGCACTCGAAAAATGTAAGAAAGGTTTTCTGCAAAAAAATGGGAGTTTTTTTTTTTTTTTTTTTTTTATAAATTTCTTACGTTGAAGAAATCATTTAATGATTGCCTCGTCATCAAAAACTCATAGCTATCTTAGAAAGTTCTGCCAAAAAAGTGAAGGATTGTTAGAAGATTAAACCCGATGTATTGTGCTTTTCGGTTATAGTCGACGTGAGAGCATTGTCAATACCAAATCTTACACGGCGAGTCTACTGCTCCAGTATCAAAACACCACAATAAAACTATAAAACCGCTGATAACAATAGTCTATGATAAAGCACCATCTTGAAAACAATCTTGGTGACGCCAGAAACTCGATGAACCCACCAATTTCACGAGATCAAATTTCTGATACATGTATACAGACTACAGTATGTATATTTATTCCGGAAAGTTTGTTAATAACTCCCTAATCCATATGAAGCAAGAGTGTAAAGGAAACCGTTCAATGACCATGGTGTGTTATTAATAAAATAGTCTCCAAAAACAAATCAAACTCATGTGGACAAGCAATTGCTCAGCCCATCTACGCGAGAATTTTTAGTACGAAGAAGTAACAGTAAGACAGGAAAATAAATGGCATAACTATGTTAGGGACCAAGCTTGACTGGAATAGTCAAAGGTCCAACGTGCAGTATACTGTTCTGTCATATTGGTACTTAAAGAAAATGCACCTTTTATTCAAGATTTTCCGTTTGAAAGAAATTATGCTTTGGTGAGAATATTTCCATTTTAGCGCAGATGTGTACATAAGATATGTACGACTATTTCATTTGAAGCTCATCCTTGCTCGCCCTTTCCGCAGTTATTTTAGACGATCGTCCGGATATTATGCCTCGAAAACTTTGACGCAGTGACACGAGCTGCGATGCTCTTTTTCACTCAACTCGAGTTTCTCTTTCTGCTCTCCGGATTCCGTATCTGACGTTCGCCGATAGGTGCTTCAGGCGCCGCGCCGTTGTATCTCAATAAAGAAATACCAAGCGAATATATTGTATCTCATAGGGGCTATACACCGTGGAAAACTGCATTTCGCCACTTTTACAGACAATGCAGTAGTTAAAGGGCGCAGTTTCATTGCAGAAATAAACAATATTTTATACGAGCATTTACAGCAATCCCTCAGGTTGTATATCACGGGATAATTATATTCGTTTTGATATACAGTATACACCTAAATATTTGACTGTTTCTATGGGTTTTGTGGCCTTGAAGGTGCAATCTATAGCGCGATTATCCTCGTCTATTAACAACTCTGGGAAGTCTGCTCGCCCCTGTCCAAAGGGGCGAATACATAGTTCGTGATGAAGTTTACGATGCGCTATCAAACTGTTCAGAGAATTTGAATTGCACAGCACGCGTTTGGAAACTGGCCGCTAGATATTGCCATTGCAGACAATGGATCTGATGCAGTTACGTATGAACCTATCACGTGTTCTTTTCGGTTTTCATCGAATCAACAACTAAAAGAACGTGCCTCCGGGACATTTTTGCCACTGCAATGAATGAAATGTCACGTGATACCTCACGTGGCGAAATCTGAATCAGGTCTAGATAACTTGCACTTGACGTCATGCAGCTCATGGGCGTGGCTAATGTGGCTCGATTTACATTGTGGGCGTGTTGTGGGTTACATGAATCTGAGAATCGTGGCTCTTATCACTCTAAAAACTAAGAAAATGCCCCATTAGATGCTATCACTTACCCATGAATAGATTTTTTATCAGAAAGTAAAATATTTTGATGCTGTTTTCCCGCTACAAATCAAAAATTGTATGAATTTTCTCGTTTATTTCTAAATAAGTATTTAAATAAAGGCACGAGGTAAAATAATACATGGAATGAATGCCCCTGCACGTCTACACGTGCAATTTATATATAGACACACTTGCATGTGACGTCACGCGGCTCGTGGGCGTGGTTAATGTGACCAAGATGAATAGATTTTTTTATCAGAAATTAAATTTTTTAAACTGTTTTGCCGCTGCGAATCAAAAATTGTGTGAATTTTCTCGTTTATTTCTAAATAAATAATTAAATAAAAGAATAATGCAAAATGATATCTGGAACGAATGCGCCTGCTGCCTGCACATGCAATTTATCTATAGTATAGCAAAACAATCATTTTCTACACAGTAAAATTTTGAAATATCCTAACATGTCTGATCTAAACGGAGAAATCACGCGTCGTCTGCTTGTGAAAGTTATCTATAGTATTGATGTATCACTGTGCCATGGAGGCTCGTGTTCTGGAGATCTGCGAAATTTGTTTAAAACGGCTAAAGTGCGAAGAATTTTTATGAAATTATGCTTCAGACACCAGAAACGAGAGAAGAAATCTGTGATCATCTGCAAATAATTAAAAAAAAAATTAGTTTTACATTTTTAATACTACGAATGTATGCAGGCAAACACGCATGGTACCGCCGCTATCAGTGATTGCCTTATATCAGGCAATATATATTCGGAGGTATAGGTATTGTTTTGTCAGGGTTTGTGTTGTCAGTTTAAAAAAAGCAAGTTTTAATATAAATAATGTCGTCATTTTTAGAAGCGAAATGTTTACATGCTATAAAAAAACAATGCCCCTGATCATTGTCGCCTAACGAAAAGCAATCACTGAAAGCTTCGGTGTTATGCGTGTTTGCCAGACTACAAAAAATAATGCGTTGTTAATCAACAAATTAAAACTTTATTTATTTAAAAAAACGCGAAAGTAATTCTGTTGCCATTTTATTGAGTTTAGAATTGGATGCAAATTCTTTGTTCCTTTGAAATACGTTACAAAAACGCACGGAGGTCAAGGATGCTGCCTGGAAGTTGAAGAAGCGAGTGGCCATACTACAAGTGCTCCTGCTGACTGGCTTATTTCGTTGCTGCATATTTGGCTGCACATAAAAACACCTTTCGTTTAGGAATTGACGAATTGCACCTGCGCATTTCGAATCTTTTATTCCATAAAACTCTTTTCTAATAGCCAGCATTTACGTTTTTTTTTCTGAGTTATTCGCCTGTTTTATATAGGCTTGGATGTTGGCTTGTATTGAGACGTGCATGATTTTGACAGTTATACTATGACTATTGAGCCTGTCTTCTTTGGGTGGCTCAAACACTGAATGAAATTTTCCTTGTCAACATTTTCATCCGTCGCACGTTTTGTTGGTTTTTGTTATAGTGCGCTTATTTTGTTTGCCATGGGACACAAACGTGGGCATAATATAAGACGTACATGGCCTGAATAACAAGAACAGAAATCAAAAGTCGCATGCCTTCCACATGCTTATACATTCGATTATGCGCAAATGTTAGTTGCAGAATGCAGCACCGCTCTTGTGAAATTTCAGGAATTTCAGGAGGGCTCCTCTGATCTTTAAGTAATAGGTTTAAAGAAATTCCAGGAAGCTGGAAAACACATTGTGCTGTATATAATTTACGAGTTTTATGTTATGCATTTCATTTAATTTTAATGGTGGTTTAAAATATAGAGTATGCGTAAACATTTCACCAAATTTCTACACTATACATCCTTTGTTCTGTATATCCATGTTATCTGCAGTCACTGTTCAGTTTACATAAATGTATGCTTATGTGTAGAAAAGACACCAATTAATTAATGTTTATACAATTATGCATTACGTGACAAGTATCGTGAAAACGCGCTAAATTTCGATTTAAAATTGGTTCGTTTTATTAAGCATAATTTTATTCTCCTTTTTTTGAATCTTGGATTTTGATGAAGGAAAAGTGCTCAACATGGTTTGGCTTTTTCATGAATCATGGAGCCTATCACTAGAATTGCTAACAGCAAAAAAGCTGCTGTAAATTGTTCAAAAGGCTTATAACAAATGTATGTATTCACTCGAAATTCAGTGTTTCCCCTATGCGGTAGACATTGACTGATGAGAAATAGACAAAAAAAGCTTATTTTCCTGATCTTATTTTCTCCGGGAAAAAGCCAAATGCACCATCTTCAAGAACATAATTTAAAATTGGATGGAATTCAATTTAGCAGTTGATGATCGAAGTCTTAACTGACTTGAGCTTTTCAAATTGCAAATTTTTCACCCGACAAATACTCCAACTGTGTAAGTTGCAATGTCGACTTTTAATGCAGTTGATGAGAACGCTGCAATTTAAGCAAACATCTGCAGGAAACAGCATAATGGAAGTTATTAAGTGCAACTCCCTTCAGCTCTTCAGTATGATAATTTTTAGTCGAATCTCGTGTCATAATGGCAAATGCAAACTGGTGTAATGAGAGTCTGTCATTTATGGAAAATTAGATAAATGCTAGAAATATTCTAGAAAATCTGCTGGTTAATGCGCCATCTCCGTGTCTCTGTTGAACATGCTTCATTGCTTTTTGGCTAATGGCAAACCACTTAATACTTTCCAGACATGTGACTCCACTCGTAGTCTCAAATTTAACATTGTTTTAAGCCCATTTTTTTTATCTTCAGGCCGTTACACACGGGGAAAGTTATATCTGGAAATAAGTGGCGAGAAATTGGGGGAAAGTTATTTCACCTGAAACAATTGCTTGTTGTTGCACACACGAAGCAATTTTTTCAGACTTGTAAAGCTGTTGGGCCATGGAATATATCCCTATGGTATACGCAGCATTTGACAGCACTGTTTCAAAGGGAAATGGCGGTAAACAAATTTGACAGCAGTGTTTTTATTCCATCCTATGACGTATGTCTTTCCTGATTGGCTATGGAACAGAAAGAAACGTTCGTGCGTGGCTGTAAAACCTATGACGTCAGTTTGTTTCCGTAAATAACTTGCTCAGAATAGGATCGATTTCTATTCTGGAAATATATCTGGAAATTTGTTTGCGAAGGATATTTTTACCAACACACGGAGAAATATCAAGCATTAATATATCTGGAAAGAAGTTTCGAGATATAATTTGCCTACTGTGTGATGGCCTCAATATACATGTATGCATCAATATAGTGTCAAGATATTGCTTGAAATATATTCCGATACTTACACACTGATAAAACATGCACTCGAATATCTTTTAATATACGAGTATAAATTAGCTTAATAAGCAACACATCTTTATCAGGAAGATGGTATGGTTTTTTATGTGGGTTGTTTAGCAGGGTTCCCCCAGACCTGGAAAACCTGGAAAAGTCAGGGAACTTGAAAATGACCTGGAAAAGTCAGGGAAGAA
>JAQGAO010002684.1:0-18889 GCA_034697705.1 Ommatoiulus sabulosus
TCAGTTGGTAGCGCCCCCAAAAACGGGGGGTCCGTCTCAAAGGACACGGCTACAAGTAATCCAATCCAATCCAATCCTCTTGTCCAATGTACAGCAGGACAGCTGACGTCACCGCTAGCCTCCTTGCTGGTCTTCCTCGAGAGAAGAAAAGCTAATAAAACTGCATTAAAAATGCAAAGGTGAGCTCGGACACCCACCTGAAAGCACGACCTCCATGAGCGTCTCGTCCATGACCTCGGAGGCGGCATTGATTCGCTGCAAGATGTTCGGCGAGTTGTAGTCGTGGCGGAAGAGCAACAACCTCTCGTTCAGGCGGTTCAACCCGTGCTCAGGGAACTAAATCAAAAAAGAAAGAAAAGGTCAGATATGGGCAAGAAAAAAGCAACGGCAAAAAAATCGAAACTTTCACGTTTTCTACACCATGCAGTGTCACGGTGATTCCTGGAGCAGGGTTCCCCTAAAGATTTCATATTCAACTTCTCTGAGTTTCCCAGGTTTTAAAACAAATTTCCCTGACCAATGACAATGTCGAAATTGAAATTTGCCAACGTATTAGCCACGATTTTTCAAAATCGACACAGGACAATAACCACAACATTTCAAAATTAACATAGGAACATTTTACAAATTCCAAATAAAAATGTGTACTGTACTCGGAAAATGTTAAGAATATTGCAATGTTCTCCTCGGAAAATATTGAAAATTTTACAAATCTGAGGGACCTACTCAAAAACAGTTGAAAATTTTTGCAATTTTGTATTACAAAAAGTTTGAAAATTTTTCAAATTTATGCTCGGAAAACTTGGAAAATTTCACAAATTGTAGGCTACACTACTGGGAAAATTTAAAAAAGTTTGCAAATGGGCCCTGAACCAACCACATAGAAGCATTCATTTTGAATTGTAACATAAATACGTTGAACTTCCCTGACTTTTTCAAAATAAGTAATTCTTCCAGGTTTTCCAAGTCTGGGAATACCCTGTGGAGGAATCAATGGGGCTCCGCGCGTTCTGCAAGAGGTTTGAGAGCAAGATGTCCTTCACGAACCTCAATTCAAGAATTTGGGTCCCAATGTGGAGCTCCTTAATCTGCATGGACAACTGTTTTTCGAATTGAATTTTGAGAAATCCGAGGCAAAGCTGCTCCATATATCAAGGCAAAATTTTTCGACGGGATATTTCAAGTTTTTTTTATACAAAAATGTTGTTTTTTAATTTCGGAAATTACTTATTGTTGCCGTTATTTGGAGGGGCGCTGATCGTATTTTCCACATTGGATTTATGCATCACCGTTTTACCGAACAGTGAATTAATGCGACACGAGCGTGAAAAAGACTTATCAAAAGCTCATATTTCCAAGAATTCATAAATATTTATTCATTTTCGTGCAAGGTTTTTATCCTACAACGGTGTCCTCAATTTTAGACCCAATGTAACGCGGTCGACAGAATCCAAAGTTTTAAATCGAGTTCTGGAGAGATGACGTTATATTGGGGTTTCGTTTACATATCTTTCATGCAATTTTCACTCAAATACAGTTAAAGCACGGCGTAGAGTAAATAAAAAGAGCTACTGGCACACGTCAACAATGCATTAATTTCTGACAACAAAAAAACGAACAAAAATAGAGTAAAAGTGATATGGATTTATAGTTACAATTTTAATACAAAAAAATAGTGAGTAAATTACGTTAAATACAAGTACATGTACATGGAAAAATTATTTAAAACTTTAAAAATCATGAAATAAAAGTAGTTTGCAAGGACCAAATTTTTTGAGGCAAGGACACCTTAAGTAATTGATTCCGTGTTACGTCTGATTAACGTACTGTTACGTCCTTATTAAAACATCCTCAATATTTAAAACAAATACATTTGTACGTCTTAATTGAATGTATCTTCTCGCTATATTTCTAGTTGTGAAATTTATTAAAGCTTTTCGCAACTCCTCGAAATTAATTTTAAAAAATTTTATAAAGAGTTATTCTTAATGTATATTTTCGAATTGGCGTAATTCACAGCGTACGTACATTATCTCAAATTGCTTAATCTCCCAAAATTTACAAGTTTTAATTGCATTTGCCTTAATCTTTTCCATTTAGTTAAGAATGGCCATGTATTTCTACATGTACCATGCCAACATCAAAGTTTTGAAAACGTATATACTGTATGTGTTATTCCCAGAAATAGTTTCGCGGAAAAGTTCCAGAACCTTTATATCTGTAAACATGCATTACATGTAACTGTTATTATGATTTCGTTATTTCCTATCAAATGCATTCCTTCGAATATTTCAACGAATATCTTACGATTATACCGTTAAAAGTAATCTGATCTTTATTTTTCGAATATCGAATGAATGCATATATAGATAAAAAATATTTTTCATAATACTAGCGTATTTGTCAAAATATTTAAAACTATCGATCCTATTTTCCAACAAATCCATGATCTGATCTTTTGAATATAACGTTCCTCCAGTGTGGATATAAGCATCTTAAAGATTCCTATATAATGATTATATCTTTAATTAAGCTATGCATTGGGGAACTTTTTGTTGCTACAGTTGCTGCCGGTTGTTTCCATAAGTTCATGTTTACAGAAGCAACTCGAATAGCTCGTTTTTTGCTATTGATGAAGATATTTTGAGCTCGGAATCAAAAATACATCACCCTGTGGCCAGTGAATAATGTGATTAACTGCATGATCGACTTGTATACCAAACCTCGGATAACGCAGTCATCTTGTGCGCGACTGCGGCGTCTTTAGATATAACTTTTTTCCTTCGACAATCATGTAAACACCGTGAAAAGGCGTTCGTAAAAAGCGATTTCAACTATGAATTTTTCGATGAAGTTGCTTACAAATGCCTGGTTTGCTTACAAATGGCTGGATAGGAGCATGCAATAATACGTTTCCGGAATCGCGAGGGGCCTCATATCGCGTTCCAAGACGATGTAAAAAGGCATCTTTTACAAAACTGATGATAAAATAGCGCCGTAAAAGAACGTTGCCTTCGTTTCCTTTGCAAATTTAAAACTATAAACAAAGCTTCACAATGTACTGAGAACAGGCTTTCTATAAAACAAAATGCCAGTCGAGTGTACCAAGGGCATGTATTCGATTTACTCGGACAGGGCGACAAGATTTGAAGAGGAAATGTGATGTTAGTTAATATGGGGTATACTCTCTGAAAATACCAGGATATATCGGAAAACTCAGGCTTTTTTGGAAATCAATGTGCAAGGTTGAGTATACCGGTCCAGCAACACAGAGGGGAATTTAGAGAAATATTTGTAGATGAAGAGCAGCAGAGTATACAAGTACATCCCTAGTGAAAATACTCATACGCGGTCCGACAGAAAAAGAAAACAACAACATGGACTAATTAGATTAATGAGCCCTGCTGATGATACACATTAGACCATGTAATGTGGAATCATTATTAATAGTATTTTTGTGTCTGTGGGACACAGATGGGGAAAGTCTTAAAGTAATAGGATTCTTTGAGAAATATTTGCAATTGCAGACAGAGCATTATACAGTATATGTATCTCAATTTAAAATAGTCATTTGTTTCCATAGAAATAACAATGTGACTATACGGTAATAAAAATAAATTACTTCAAGAAATGTTGCTACAGCTGTACATGCATACGTACATATACATGTACATGTATACTAGTAACTGTACCTGCAGAATTGCGAGACCAAATTTAAAAATTTATTACAGAAAATGCAGACAAAATTTCAGAAGTATTACGCATTAATACCGAAAATGTTTAATGAAATAAAATTACGCATATTGTTATGATAATTTAAAAAATTCCAGGATCTGATCTTTTGTATATAAGCAAGATACATGGAACTTACTGTAACAAACTCAAAAGGGTATGTAAACTATACCAACACCAACATTAAAAATTAAACAATTTTTTTTTTCAAATGACAGATTAATTTTCTGAAAATACTTAAACACGACAAAATGATCACAACATTTTCTGGAAATTTATTTCAAATACGTGTAATGGAAAGTGAGCAAAGACAAACAATCGCAACTAGAGGAAACCGTTTTTAGACCAGCTTAATAAAATTTTAATCATCATCTGAGTAATCAGTGATTTAGCAAGGTATGGGGAAACATGTCATTATTTATTTCAACGGCACATTTTTTAATTAAACCAGGTTACCTATCAACTAGCCCAATCTTCGACTGATAAGAATTTCTTTACCCGTCTTCAAACAAGTTTCAATTCGTAGGAAAAAAACCGAGTGTATATAAGAAGTTGAGGCGACTAGGACCTGCGGACAAAAACTTGTTACAGTTTATCCTGTTTTTTAGGTAAACAAGAGTGCTGTGGTTGTCACCCTTCGACAGAAAGTTGAACAAGGTTACTGAATCGTGGTATCGCGTCAACTGAAAACGTTGACCCACTAAAACACCTTCGCTTTATAGGATTTCATAATTTATGCACAAATTCATTCACTTGCACTACACAGGACCATATCACAAAATTGAAACTATGTTCTAAAGCAATGACAGTGCACGCCTTTTAAAATATATTTCTTGCAAAAACGAAACATATATACAACAAAGAGCAGGTTAATTCGCACTTTATTTTGATCAGAAATAGAACTATAGAATTTTGCGTACATGTACTGTAAGTATATCCGGCAAAAATAACCCGGACATAATATTTTTGACAAACCCAATTTCGGACTCCTTTTTCTCTAAGCAATCAATACGAATATTCAAATAAAGTCTAACACAAATTAAAATCAGTCGCAATATTCGTAAAAATACCAAATGAAATTTAGATCCACCAAGACTAACTTTTTTTTTATGGAAATTATACAAGCAAAGTTGACAGTTTTTAATTTTTGTTCTTTCATGGTCGCAGTTTTTTGTAAAGCTGTGCAATACCACTCCCAAGATTAGTTTTCGAACGAACTGTTTCCAAAAATTATCGAAATAACAGTAAACAACTTGATAAATAAACACACTTAAGAAAATTGAAAACGAAAAGCAGTTTAACTAGCAGCAAAAAAATATTCAAAAACAATTTTTTCGACCTATTGTCAATGTATTTTACATGAATAAGCATAAACAATACTGAATAGTATTTATTTGATTAACCCTCTATTGCATGCATTATTAAAACATGATCAAAAAAATTTTTTCACGCTAATTTCTTGATTTACACATATTAAGGAACATGTCTGCTATTTTAAATTTTTTTTCTCACTATTAATTAAAAATTTACATTACTGTACCACGAGCGACCCATTGTGCATCCGGTAATGAATTTTTTCAAATAATGTGAAATACAAATACAGTCAGCAATTGGAAAAAAATATGAAAAATAGTAGACTTTAAATTGCCTACAACTTTATTTTAACCTTTACATAATCACATAAACTTATGGTATGGTATGATAATCATAAAAGCAATTGGTGCCATAGGTATGTGTCACATTTTTCACATTTGCTAAATATTTTCAAACCACACTTTGCATTTTGACATCTCCTACGTGTTTTAGTAAACAGCACCAAATGACCCATTCCATCCAACCTTGATTCTTTTGTGGGAACATGTTTCCTAGGCCCTCTGCATCTTTTTGCAGGTACTGGAGATGATTTGTCTAATGATGGCCGACCTGGCTGCTTGCATTTTTTCTTATTGACATTGCACAAAGCATTTGCAATGTATGCTTTAAATGAGCAAAGGTTGTACAATTTCGCAGGTGCTTTTTCTAATTGTCCATTTGCACGCCGATAAATCAACCATGCTGCAATCACAGTGATGTCCAAGATGTGTGTGAATATCTTGAAGTACCATTTCTTTGACCTGATTTTAATCCTATACAAGCCTAGTAATGAATCAAGGAGATCCACTCCACCCATATGCTTATTGTATTGCAGGATAACACTGGGGCAATCAATATAAATGAATGCATTGTCCTTTTTAGACCATCTTTTGACTTTGGAAATTGGCTCAGAGCCGGCAAATGTGGATAACATGGTCACAGGCTTATTGTCAAACCAGCACACGCAAGATAGCTCAACATTATCTTGAAATGTGACAAATTCTTCAGAAGCTCCTCGGCCTTTGGCTTTAATGCTCTTGGAATCTTTCATTGGGTATCCCTTTATCCGATTGATTCGAACAGTGCCGACACTTTGAATACCTTTCTTTGCTAAAACAACCTGAAGCTTTGGACAATTAAACCAGTTGTCAAAATAAAGTTTATGTTGCAGTCCAACTGGAATTTCTTTTGTAAGGCGAATTACAACGTTTCCACTAGCCCCACAATCTTCATTGATGTCATCAACAATATTTTCCTGGCCAGTGTAAAGTTCGAAATTGTATGGAAATCCACTGACACCACACATAAAAAAGAGCTTGTATCCCCATTTGTGGGGCTTTTTAGGGTTATATTGCTTTAGCCCATGTTTTCCTTTAAAAGCACAAATTTGTTCATCCACTGACAAACATTCTTCTAAAGGAATACGCTTCATTTGACATTTCAAAAGTTCAAGTAATGGCCGGACTTTAAATTGACGGTCATATCCTGGCTCTCCACGCTCAATAATATTTGCATTATCATTGAAATGCAAGCATGACTTAATTTTCTCCCAACGATTTAAAGGCATAGTGTCTGCTACTTGTGGCACATAAAACTCAGAATTCCAATATAAACGTGTTCGTGGCAGTTTTATAAGTGATGTCCACATTAGTGAGCCAATGAACAGCTCTATCTCAGCATTTTGAAAACAGGTGCCTTTTTCTATAGTTTTTTGTGCACAATACAGGTTTGTTTGACCAGTGATATGCTCAACAATGTCATCAGGAAATAAATATTTGAAGAATTCATAGGGAGTTTCTAGGTTTACAATTTCTTCTGGCAGTATACTATTTCCTTTGAATTCTAAACTTGCTGGATCAGATGTAATATGCCGATGACGCCAATTATTTTCTGAAGTTGTGGCTTTAGATTTAGATGTAGAGCTAAATTGTGGGCTGCTTTCTTCTATAGCATCATCTGAATCACTGCTTTCATAATTTTCCTCTTCACTTGATTCCAAACCCTTTGTTTTGGGTAATATGTCTTGTACATAGTCTGGATCTCCAGCATCAGAACCCTCCAGATCAGAATCATCACTTTCCTGAGGTGGAATGTGGCATATGGTACTGGACTTCTTTGAATAAAATGATTTGGCCTGGAATTTCAGTGGACTTCTACTTGGCTGAGACATCTTACGAAGTTGGCTTACATGCACAATGGGTCACTGGTGGAACACACACAAATCGAGTGATAGCTCTGTTAATAAGACGTTTTTATTAGCCATCTTGCATTCAGATTGTAAAATATATCTAGGGCAACAAGCATATAATTTTTTTGGATAAGTTAAAAAGCATTTTCTTACCTAAAAAGGATCCAAAAGTTCAAAAAAATGGACGTCAAAAACGTGTGGCAATGGCTTTGTTCAGGACTATGAACAAGTTGCCAAAATTGTCCACAGGATGGCTCCACTTGCTCTAACTATTCTATAGGGAAGAAGGTTTGACCTTGGGCAAAGTGCACGCCCATGCACTTAGTCATAGTGGAAAGCAGGGGATTTTTTTAACTGTTCCACTGGTGACCCAGTATGCAATAGAGGGTTAATATTTTTAAATGTTATTAACAGTCGAGAAAATTTGATAGGGCAAAACTATATATTTTCATAATAATATTCTTTAAATTTAATCGATCTTTTCCATCAAATGGTCGTTGAATTTACAATAAATTGGTCGTGTTTAGACTCGTCATTTTAAAGGAAGTTTTTGTCAATGTTCAGACACTGCAGTTAATGTTTGTAATTTTTAATTTTAATTTTATACAAAAAAATTGTTTCTATTAAAATATTAAAGTGTGTACTGCATGTCAAAGCATGCAATGACAACAGAACTTTTTTTTTTGTAAATAGGCCTACTTCATTCAATAACCAATCGATGTCAAACCAACTATGTCCTCGATACAAACTTTCTTATATACAGTAGATGTTTCATAACATATAGTTATTGAAACCGCAATCGGCTTGTCTTTAGGTCATAAAATGTTTGTTGATAGTCCATTCAAAACCAATCCCCATAGACCCTTAATCTCAAGGGTAAATAGGAAGCAAATGCAGCTAAGAGGAGAAATGCTCATCAAACGAAAATAAAAAAAGAAAGCAAACCACAATAACAACGAATCGCCGATTTATTAGCTACAACCGAAGTAAGATTCCTTTCCAATCACAATGAGCAAAAAACGCAATATTCGAGATGTTTCAACACTAAGACCGACTACTCCATATAAGAATTCTTAAGTACCGGAACATGTACGTGTAACGATATAATGATATTGAATTTAATTGTATTTATTTAAAAAAGTGATAAATTAACGACTGTTGCATCTTTGGATGATTATCATACAGTAGTTGTATTCTATGATGGTCTTTTCTGCCATTAATACACTTAAAATTAGGTTGTCGCATTTGTGAAAGGTAAATAATTTCAAAGTCTTTAAAGCTGAATTAACATCTCGACTAGGAATGATTTCTTCATCTTCAGACTTGTCAAAAGACAAGTCTTGTCTTTTTCAAGCTAGTCTAGGGTTTTCCCCCCCAATTCCCTCGTTACTCCTTTTCATCCTTCACTTCCATCTTCATTTCTGCTCTTTATAGTACATGTACAGTACATGTATGCAGTACTGTACAATAGTTGAATTACATGTAAAAAAATTTTTCAATATACAAAGCTAAATTTAGCATTGGAGTATAGGAGCGGCCGATGAAAAGTGTTCACTATTCATAGTATGCAAAGTTCAATGTATAGAAAAATTGTACCATGGGCTTCTATAGAGAAAAATTCGGGTGTTCAGAAGGTGTTCAAAAGTAGCAGGTTTCACTGTATATCATGAGATCAGTATCAAGTAATGAGTTCACACCACAGTACTTGCATCAGTTTCTGCCAAAAATATATTTCCATCTGTCAAAAAAGCCATTATTTCCACAAAAAATCCCCTCAAAAGCATTTTCCAACAAAATACATCCCCGACCCATAATTTGTTTTTGTTGAAAAAACTATCATGCACTTTGCAGAAATTGTACAAAATATAGGGAACTTTTTGCAATGCGGATCGAGAATGTTGTTGTGAAAATTTGGTATAATGTAATTGATTTCTTACAAAACCTATAATACGATACTTACGAAAAATGCTGTATTTCTGCACACAAAAAATTGTTGTGAAAAATAATATTTTTGGGGGCTACAATTAACAATATAAGAAATGTAGAACATAGGGGAGCTTCACCAAGCCATTGTATATAGGCATCTAAAGAAAGTTCTCCGAGCAACCGTGAAATTACCGTGGCCACACTTCCCTCTTCGTTTGTCCATCAACGACGCTCGATGGTCCATTGCGCAAATTGCCGTTTGAAAACCCATTACGGCAACATTCCCATAACTGTGCATTGCTCATAAATTTGCGCATCGATGCGTCTGTTAGCCGACACGTGGAGCACCGGACCAGAGATTACATTAACAACGTCCACACGGCGAAAAAAATCGATCAAGCCGAGAAAGGTCGCCACTTCCGCCGGATGCGCATGCTTGACCTGCAAGCCCAGGTCGAGAGCAGGGCACCCAAACCAATTAGAGCCGCATCTCAAGAGATTTGGTGCAAAGTTGGTGATGTTTTATTTCAGCGTCATTCGTTAGTTTCCTTGAATTTCACAAACATTCTCCAAAAAACATTAGTAATTTACCCGACATTAGTTCACAGGTCTCCGTCCTCTTCTTTTTCCTAGCTTTTCCGTCAATTTCTTGAGTTCTCAAAGCTCAAGTCCGCCAATTTTGGCAACATCCCCAACGTTACCTTTCAATATCTTCCTTGTCATTAATTCCTTCTTTTAAGACGATTCTCAAGCTGTTTACCCCCAATCTAAACGTGTTTACACAGGCAGTTTCCATAAAAATAAATAAAAAATTGCCTGAAACCTGCGTTTTTTCCAGCTCTCCTGCATGCTTTACTTGTCATGAATTAAAACACTTCCACTCTTATTTACAAAGTAATTAGAATGCGATTTTATAAGTTAACAACCTAGACATTATGTGGCAGAAGTCGTCACATTTTCACTTAATTTTTTTTAAAAAAAAGTGGAATAGCATGCAGTGTTAATGAAACGCTGAATTTTACGCAATTTTTATTTATGGCACTTTTTATTCATTTTTCAGGATCAAATTTTGTACCGGAGTATTAACTTGAGAAAAGCCTTAATCTTGCAAATATTCTCAACATTCGTTAAATTTCCCAATACCCTCTAAACAATTTCCATAAATTTCCCCTATTTTTTATCGATTTTCAACTTTCGCTATTGTTCTTCCAATTTGTTCATCCCATAATACAATCGTGGAATATTCACTAAAGTTATATGTACCATAATTTTACAACTATATCAACATGTATCTGTGTTGTTCAGCAGGTATGCCATAGATTTTAGAGAAAAGGTAAAAATTAACGGGAAAACAACTGAGGAATGAAAACTGGTCCAGGAACATCATCGAAATGCATTCAGCAAAATTATCATATAAGACCATTGCGAATGAAAACAAGTTTTAAAAAAGAGATCAATATAAGTCTCAATATAAGATTTTTTTGAAATCTTGGATAAATATAATGAAAAACTTGGAAGTCTATAATAATGCTTAGTTTTCTTAAATCGTATGAAGTTCCTGCTGTTGGTCCTAAACTCCCATCGGTTTTCGGTACTTGAAGGATATTTCTGTACAAACCGGTCACTGTACTGTCCATCTTGCATTATCATCACACCCCACTATCCAAGACGGTCAGTTGGACACCTTGGATGACCCATGCCAACCGAAAAACAAGGGAGTAGTTCTCTGTTTCAGTTCACCCTCCCCAACTTAGTATTCAGTTTTGTTGCACCCTGTACGAGAGGGGGTAAACGATACAGGGTTTCGCACTAGGAAAAGCAACTGGGAAGCTGCATTTTGTGCAGAAAAAAAAAAGAATAACCTTAGTAAATATGAAAAATGAAAAATTCGATTCCCCAGCTTCTTCGAGCGAATCGATCTCGTTTAATGATGCATGAGGTGGTTATGATCGAGGGTTGACGCGTAAAAGCGTCCGATTTGCAAGAAAAACACAAAAACGCACTACAGCCGCCTGCGGCTTCTCTGAACGCAAAATGCAGTGAACGAAGCAGGTGGCGCCGCCAATCCGACCATGGCGTCATCGGGTCATTGGGGCGTAACCCAAGCATCGATTTTCGGACGGAGATAATACTTTGCAAAGATGATAAACACTTTTAAGGGGAGACAACCGAGGGAAAGAGCGTACTAAAAGGCACACACCGTTCTGCAAAAGCCTAAACACACAGCTTAGAATATAAAAAAAAATATTATTCCAAAATGATGGTTGTCATGTGCTTATACGCCAGTCATGAACGTATAGCCATTTGTACGCTGCCATGAATCTCGACAAACTGTTGGCAAATTACTTTGTCAATAACTTGCCTGTTGCTGCACACGTGAATCACATGATTGCTGGAGGCAGTTGCTACTCGACAACAGCGGCTAATAAAGGAATGTGGAGCAGATAATTTGACCACGCTGTTGACTCGTTATATACATGTACACTGGATACTCTGGCGCATATTAAAATCTGTAAAGTACTCATTGGTTGCCCGACTATAAAGGTTAACTGGGAAATGGGGACTAATGAGATTGCTACGAAGTAATTTTGCAGATAGAAAACAGGTCACAACTTTGTTGCATGAACACCAGGGTTCGAAAGCTTGGCTTTACTTAATGGGCCTTATGCAGTTACGTACGGGGCTACATCACGTGATCTTTTCATCGAAGCAACAACTACAAGAACGTGCCTTGGCACTGCCTCCGGGTAATTTTCGCCAATGGAATGAATGAAATGTGACATGATATATGCATGCTGACGAAATCTGCATACGGTCTATTCTTAGCCAGGTATACCCACATTAATATGTAGGCTATTTCATGAATGCCTCATACAACTTGTAATTTGGCAAAATGTTGCCAAGCCATATTATAGCTGAAAAAGATGTATTAGGTAAAGCTGATTGAAATTAAATACTGATTTCGTACTACAATCGCTTATCAAAAAGCTTCGTTTGGAATGTCAAATTAAACTTTCACCGCCGTAAAGGAAACTCAGTTTCCACACTTAAAGATTACAAAATCAATAAGTGTTCAATAAGTTGTTGATGCACCGATATTCAAAATATCAAATAATCTATTTTGCATTGAATCAACAAGTTCACAACAATTCGGGACCGATTTGGTCCCATGCTTGCCTTGTTGAGTTCATGACCATTATTAAATTGTTTGCTTCTTGCAAAAATCTTACTTGCAAGAACACCCCACATGATTTCTATGGGGTTTAGATCTGAGGTTGTTGATGGCCATTCCAAAACACTGATGGTCTCCTTCTTGAACCACTCTTTTGTGGACTATGAGGTGTGACCAAGTGCATTATAATATACTGTTAGAAAGGCCAATTGAGGTCACGTGTCAAGGTCCAAATGGCACTAAACTTTTCGTATAACAAAGTGGTATAGCATATACATGTACTTGCACAGTGTGAGTCGGGTAACAAGGACCAACAGCTCTATGGCCCCTTGATGTCAGCCATCATGCAGTGTTTGGTTGCTTTTCTGTAAAGTGCCATTTGAAGGCACTGATGGGAGTAAACATTGTTATTTAAACAAATTAGGTGCTGACAAAAGCTGCACCAAACAACAATAAATGCTACCCTAACTTTTTTTATCTGAATTTTGACCTAAACTAACAAATTAACATGAACTATGAGCTAATCTATACCCTTAATTAAAGTTAAAATAATAATTTTTACTTCCATCAGTGCCTTCAACACTTTCGAGAAAAGCAACCAAACACTGGATGGCGGCCTACCGCAAGGGTCCATAGAGCTATTAGGCCGTGTTTCCTGACTCAATGTGTATAGGCTCTTAAGACATTTACTGCATTTATCATCAATTTATCTAATAGTTAGAGCTGTACTCGTCAATAACAGTAGCAAAATATAGTGCATTGCTTTTCATAATTCAAGGTATGAAGCATGCGTATACACTTCTTACTATAAAAGTATAAAGAGTACTGTGGTAGTAACCAATCAAATGCAACTTGAAATACTGTCGAACCTCATTAATTAGTCGAACAATGCTGTCTGAACATTGTTTACTTCGTTTAAGACGGACTCTGATAATACAAATATTCGATTACGACGACTTAATGTTCGAGATTCCTACATATTGGAGAAAATGTCGGTAAAGAAACAATACCCATCTTCCATAATGGATTCTTTTAGGTAGAAAGATCGTTTATAACAAAAGATTGTACTGCAAGTGAATGTTAAATTTCTTTTTATCCTTTACATGTAGTTCTTATTGTGGCAATCAAGTTTTTTCCTAATTTTTGATAACACGAACTAACGGTCTTATGGTCGTCTTAACGAGGCAGACTATATTCCACTACAGGGACCCAACAAAAGCTCGTCTCACATGCACTTAATGCATAATGTAGCCTATATACGACTGGAGGCACGTGACAAATTCATTCCATCGATGCACTTAAGCTTGGGAACTGTCACGGTCCAAAATCACAAAATTTCAAAAACTCACTTTTGGCGAATTTCCCTCCGCCGAGTGGCGCTGGGGGAATTCCCCAGCCTTGATTAACGATCCTTTCCGATTCGTTACCCGGAGACCCGCCAGCGGGTGACTAATTAATTGCGCCACATTAACGCGGCCTCGAGGGCCTAACGCAGCAACCTGCTGCGCTTTTTCGCCAAAATTAAAAGAAAGCGCTTTTGCAAAATTAAACAGCAGCCAGGGGCGTATCCTCCGCCGTTCCCCCAATGGCTCTGGAGTATTAATTAACAATGCAAACAGGCCGTTGGAACGACGTCGAGCGCAATTACGCCTTCGCGACACGCGCCGTGATAGGGAATTTCACGGGGGAATCGTGCATCACAGCAGGGAGAAAATGGCACGCCATGCAGAGGACGGATATTGGCCAAAAAGCATGCATGGCGGGAAAAACTAGCCGCATTTGTCACCGACCATCACAATTTAGATATCTGGCGCAGAACCCATGATCGGGGATTTACCCCGAAGTGATGTATAGAAATGTGCTCTTTTCGTCCCATGCATACTAATAACCGAATTATGACCCGACCGTTAACAACGTTACCTATCCCGGTTTTCTATGACACCAACGGCCGGCCTTGCGTCCATGTTTGATGATGATGATGATGCCATGCAGTTTTTTTTTAAAAAAAAAAGAACATGATTGACTGCATAGGATCGTATCATGCATACTTTTCACAATTTCTTAGTTCTGGTATCATGGCCAGCCTCCCAACCTAGTTTCTTGTCTAATCCTTACTCCGTGTTAGCTTCTTGTTGGATTCCTCACGGCATTCTACATGCAAGTATAGTTTCTTGTTGGATTCATTATAACCCATTCTGTAAGTAGTTCCTTGTTGGATTCCTTATACTCCATTCTACAAGTACATGTAGTTCCTTGTTGGATTCCTTACATACTCCATTCTACAAGTAGTTCCTCGTTGGATTCCTTACATACTCCATTCTACAAGTAGTTTCTTGTTGTATTCCTTATACTCCATTCTACAAGTACATGTAGTTCCTTGTTGGATTCTTTACATCGTTCTAGTTCCTTGTTGGATTCCTTACACTTCATTCACGTTCCTTGTTGGATTCCTTACTCCATTCAAGTTCCTTGTTGGATTCCATACTCCAATCTAGTTCCTTGTTGGATTCTTTACTCCATTCTAGTTCCTTTTTGGATTCCTTACTCCAATCTAGTTCCTTGTTGGATTCCTTACTCCATTTCTCGTTCATTTCTCCACATTGAAATGTCTCTTTCTTAATTGTACACCATAATATGTTTTGCAACTATTTTCAACCTTTTTCAGTTTGCGGCCCACCGAGCAGTATTTTTGAGGATGGGCGTTATATGCAAAATAAGTGTCCGTATTCATCTATTATCTGTAGTATTAAAATTAATATTACCATGCATTACATTTCCATTGTTTTCATCCATATTAACCTATTATGATAATTATGCAATGATGACATTGTTTCACTGCTCAATTTGTCCTCCTCGTCTCATTCCTTCACTTGCATGCAGCTAGCATTTCATCCTGCCCTTGCTTCACCATTTTTCATCAGAGAAACGTATAGTTTTGTTGAACTTCTCCAAACATGCGTCAATGTGAACACGTTTCAAATTAAAACAATTTGTCTAATTGCAGTCCTCCAAAAAAAAACTCACAACAACAAATGCCGTGCAGCATTTACGACGTGAAATCCGGTGCAACACGCAGCACGGCTTAAATTCGGTTCAATTTCGAGTATATAGGAAAGGATTGGCGTTTTGGGACGTATATGTAGGCTACGTATTTCCACTGAGGTAGACAACGGGCGTGTCGCAACCGCCGCAGACATCGCAACGGCGTTGGACGCGCCTATCGTCTTTAGGTTCACATCGAGTGGAAACGGAAGCAGTCCTCACGGGCTGATCCCACGTATCGCCCATTTGAACGATAAAACCCGGGGGGTGGGGCATGAGGAAGGCGTGGGGGGTGAGTTAATATCGCGCTCGCCCAGCACGACGCGTGTGCGTAAATAAACGCGACGCTAGCGGCAACACAGAGTGCGTCGAGTGCGCACAAACCGTAATTGTTTCATAATGAGTCGCCCTGAAAGCGTGCGTAGGGCAATGCATTAGCTGAGAGGGGGGGGGGGAATTCTTGAGGGAGGGGGGGGGCTGTGGGAGAAACCAATGGGCCGTGTGTCAGAATGGAAAGCTATAATCCCGCAGTCAACGCGCCCATTTATCACCAGAATGACGGATTCTGTAAACGTTAAACACGATAACCACGAGTGTTCGGAAAGTGCGCCGTTGCAATGGGCCTCATGGCGACAAAAACCATGCATAAGCCAACATGAAACATTTTCTAAAAATATTAATGAGCCGCATAATACAAGTCAATATACCCGAACAACGATTCATCGACCTTTGGCTATACTCATGGTTATAAGTTTAGATTCCCTAGTAAGTGCACCATTACAGGCAAAACAGCATTAATCGAAAATGTTCTGTAAAAAAAAAGCTTTTGTTTTGTAATTTTAGTTTGCTTTTTTCCACAATACCGGACATACATGTATGGGACACTCATTACAGTACATAAAACAGGCATGTATCCTGGTCGCATGTTCATATTTGTTCCAGTCTCATCCTTAAGTATAACTTAAATATACCGTACGTTTGTTTCTGTAAACAAACTTGCCCAAGAACATAAAGGCCATCACACACGAGGCAAATTATATTCCGAAACTTCTTTCCAGGTATATTATTGCTTGATATTTCCCCGTGTGTTTGTAAAAATTTCTTTGGCAAACAAATTGCCAGATATATTTCCAGAATAGAAAACGATCCTAATCTGAGCAACTTATTTACGGAAAGAAACTGACGTCATAGGTTTTAAAATTATGCACGAAAGTTTCATTCTGTTCGATAGCCAATCAGGAAAAACATACGTCATAGGATGGATAAAAGCACTGCTATATCAAATTTAGTTAACCGCCATGTGTGTAGCAACAGACAATTATTTCAGGTGAAAAAACTTTCTCGCAATTTCTCGCCACTTATTTCCAGATGTAAGTTATCTCGTGTGTGACATCCTTAAGTATATGTTTTCAGAATCAATAAAGTGGCAACAATTAGCAACTAAGAAATTCCTTTATGATTCCTCAAATGTTGACATTGCAAATCAATTCTTCGTTCTAAATGTAAAGCGATCCACGTGTTATCACAATGAGCATTGAGGATTCAACAAACGTTTTCCATGGTGCATGTCTTTGAAACATGAGCTTATATTTTTTATAATAAACGTGAAACACATGTGGGTGTTAAAAATATCGCTTAGACACGTGATTTCAGTACTCTTTCATGCATCGACGTGACAATGTTGATAGTTCATAAATCATTTTGATCCTCCATTATCATTTTTTTGCAACTAAAAGAGTTGAAGTAAATTGACTAAATACCATGGTTGAAATTCATTCGGAAATTCATAAAGTCGTTTTAATAAACCAGTAAAATAAACTGAGAAAAAATTGAAACATTTATCCTAAAAACGTCATAGTTTTAGCACATATCCAATGTGTTTAATGCCTTCATACCCCTTTCTGAACACACGACGACCATAATTAAAGCTAATTTATCTGCATTAGTGATAAGTTCAAAAATCATCACTTCTAAATAATTTTCCTATTTATTTACATTTCATTTCATAAACTAAGTAGGCCTACATTTAAAAACTGCATTTCTATTATAATGCAGCGCTGAACAATAAAGAGGTGTATTAGAAGTCAGTTTAATAAAAAATAAAAAAATATAATCAATATTGATGCAATGTTTGAAATTTCATATGCTGATCAATAGTGTATGCCAACGCAAGGACGTCCCAAACCAATCTTTATAAAAATACCACGGAGAATTTCAAATTGCTTATGACAGACAAGATATCAAATTTAAATTCCAGAGGGTCAAGGTATGCATTTACTGTATATGATGTGATGCGCAACACTAAGCTCCTTCACGGCACGAGGCTTCACAAATTATTTACATGTATAACAGTGTTCAAAAATGCATAAATCAAAACAAAGTCATAAATATGTAACACTTTAGGTTGGTCGGTTGATAGTGCTCGTTAGCAATAACCGAAAAATAGGAAATGAACACCAAAGCCAACATAATGTAATAACGATTAAAATCAGCAAAAACAAAGAGGATGTGTTTGAAATTTCAACAAGGAAAACAAGCTGCACAACCAACAACATCACACGCCAGCAGGAAAACAATGCCACGTGTCAAGGGACCCACCAAACGTTTAAGCCATAGTGTACTGGACCAACCTTTAGCCATGTTACATACAGAAGAGCAGTAACATACTGTACATTTAATGTAAACAAAACCAGAATGATGCATCATACTGAAAACGTTTGTCCTAAATAGAGCATCTAGGTGGGGTTCCCCGTTAATTTAAAACTGAATTATGAAAAAATATTTCATAACCTTTGTAAACAAGAAAATCATCATCATCAACCATGGGCGCAGCGCCGGTGATGTCTGTCAATCACTGCCATAGAACGGAACCATGCTACTCCGAAACTACTCTGAAACATCATACTCTGGCAGCTAGCAGATATCAATCGTGTTATAACAAACAAGAAAATAGTTAGGCCTACATGTAAATTATATGTACGAGAATGCATCAAGCAAATGCTGCACGGCTGGACTGAAATCTACTCCTTTGGTCTAACCAAAAGGACAAAATGAATTTGAAGAGTGGCAATTTTCCATGAAATGTGTCATCCACAGGAATTTCTTTACCTTTAAAATGTCATGTTACCATGTGAAGAAATCTACAAAAAATGTGATTTCACATATGTTACGTACACTGTAATATTTCCACGTAAATTCGTTACTTGTACATGGAGTTTATTACCAAATTAGTGTTGGGTAGCAGAGGGGTGCTGTGGGTTGCTTGGGTCACCAAGCAACACAAAAACTAAGTCCAGGCTTTGTTTGCTCAATGCAGAGAATAAAACTCCTTTTTGTTTATTCTGTTGCCATTATCCATCCACTGTATCTCACTGAATACATAAAACAAAAGGGTTCAGCAAGAACCAATACTGAACATACATTGTATCAGGAAAAGGAGTGACTCTGGAGCCAGGTTGCCTCCCTGGCAAGATCAG
>JAQGAO010002685.1:0-18882 GCA_034697705.1 Ommatoiulus sabulosus
TGCACATATATGAAATATATATGGAATTGGGCCAATTTCAGTATATGTTCCATGTATAACAAATATGTTTATTTTTTCCATGTGGGCAAACATACAACAACAAATTCAGTAAACTGTCACAAAACATCAGCTTTAGCGATCGAACTAGGAAAGGGGGGGGAGGGAAGTTAACGCATCCATCAACGAAAACTAATGAGGAAACTTGGCCAACTTCACCAAAACCAGACCAAACCAGGTAAACCGTGTGGCTTTACTCCAGAAGGTCGATCAATACCGGCGGCGAGACAATGGGTTTTCTGCCCTGCTTGCTCAGGTGTTGGGGGGAAGGGGGGGTAGGTGGCGACCCCTCGGGGTAACTGACCAGTTATCCCTCACGGCCGCTCTTTGGCAAATGCGGCCTGCAAAAAAAATGCGCATCGAAGGCTATTAAAACTAATTTTACTGCTCTTAATCCAGGTGCGGACGTTTTATGGACGCCATATTGTTTCCTCCTTGGCCTACCAGCGCCTGTCTGGGAAGGAAGGGGAACCGCGTATGCAAATGAGGTTGGGATCATGACCTGGGGAGTCTTACGGTACGAGGATGTGGTTTTGCAATTTTAAGCGAGTTTCAGTCAGGATGCTCGGAGGTGGTCAAGCCTTCAAGCTCTGGGTAAACAAAGACGCGGACTTCCCCAAACGGGGCAAGTTCGTGTCCGAGGTGTAAAACTGCCACAGAGCGAGCGTTTTATGAAGTTTGCTGTTTTGCAATTCTGTTTCCTGTAGGAGGTCATTCATAAAGGACGTCTGTAGAATGGGGATGGGGGAGATAGTTTGGTTCTACTAATCGGGCATGCAGGGGGAGGGTGCAGATACATGTACATGTATGTCGATACGTATAGGCCACCTGTCATAAAATTACAGTATAAACTGGGGAAATGTTCACCGATGCAACTGGGAGATAAAACGAATTGGTAAAATCCAAAATGCATATTTCGCTGAATTTCTGGAAATGTCCTACACAACCTAATCCATGTTCTTAAGTAGCATAACATATATGTTTCTGGAAATATCCTCCACAACCCAACTGTCGATCGCAACTGAGGTAGGAACATTCTCCTGAAAGTAACAGTAACTTCTTGATACGATCCTGATGTCGATTTACAATCTCAACTTGTCGGATTATTAATACGATTTAAAAATTAATGTTTTCGTTGTAAAAACTTTGTTCGGTATCCTAAAAGAATTAAGCTACCATTTACCTAGCTGACTGCTCTGAGCATAAACTGATCTAAAATAAGGGTATCTATGCAAAAACCGCATAAATGAAAAACCGGATATGTGCAAACGTTTTCCTAGGCGGGTCGGTTTTCACTTATCCGAGTTCGACAGTACACGTAGAGGACAATTAATGTTGGTGTCGAATATCTGTATACTAATTAATGGATATTAATGTTAAAAAAAATAATTCTTCAAATAAAATTATCAATTTAATTGAGAAAAAATCGCGGATCTTTGAATTTTTATATAAAAAATATTTTTCAATTCCGGTATAATGTCAGGGCAACATTGTCTTATATATACCTGTTTTTTCTAAAGTTGTGAGCCAAAAAGCACTACATTATGTTTTTAAATTCAAACTAAGTTAGCGACCCAAAGCTTTTGCTGCTAAAAAATCCTAACAATGTGCTCGTATGTTTTAGAAAAGTTTATATTCTATTTTATATTTACAAGTAAATACATAAATGCAAACGTTTAAAGTACATTTTCACACGTTTTTTTTTATTAAAAAGCTGCAATTATCGTTTAGTTTTATTGACTAATCGATATGAAAGCGATTCAAACTTGTTTTCAATTTAATAAAAAAAAATGGAAATGAGTTCAATGCTTTTGTTTCCACGAAACTTTTATTACGAGAGCATTTCTTCCAACCAAATATTTGCAAATCTCAATTTAATTCGACCAATATACAGTAAGTATTGTCAGCAAAATTGAATGGAAAACCTGCTTTTGTCATGTTCATTATTTCACGATCTCTTCACATCAATTTGATATATTTCGAAATTATAGAATATTTAGTTTAGCCCCTTCTAAAAAATTTAACATTTGGCACGCAAGCATGTTTAACAAACAAAATCATAAAACATGAGTCAGCTGGATATTTTAATACTGTATATACCGGTAAAAACCAATGTACGCCCATACAACAACAAAAAGTTACAGTATACACACACTGTAATAAAAGACCAGATGTAATTTCCCTACAAATAATAAACACAATTGAAGGTACAAAATAATGCAGCCTAAATTTTCTAATACAGTACGTGGCACCAATTACACGACATTGCATTCGTAGATTATGTAACATAATTTGAACATAAAATAATCAAAATTCTAGATCACGAGATGTATGTTTGTATATGTGTGGCTAAGTGGGCGAAAAGTTGCTCCATGAAGCGCCTTTGCTGAAGTGGTATGGGGGCGCTGCGGTCATGATTCGTTGAATTTCGTTCTTTAGGCCTATTTCGTCGCTTAGGACAGGGAGTTGGCATTGCTATCGGTAAGTACAGCCCGGGCAAAGCTGGGCCTTCCAGCTGGTATTTATACAGTATAATGTACCATGCAGAAAATACCATGCATGTACTGTACTCGGATTTATGCGTTTTTTGAACGAAAACCACGACCGCAAAGTTTGTTTTATGAGCCTCTTGCATGTTGAAAATTTCCCCTAAGCAGCATTTTGAAGAAAACGATAAAATAGTGAAACAGGAAATTACAAAAATTATACAGATTTTTGATAGCAGATCTGCAAGTCAATCTAGGATTGTCAAGAATTGCAATAAAACCGATCGAACAGGAAACGTTGATGGAGCATCGATCAACCAATCTCTGAAGAAAATCTGAAAAGCTCCCTCCCAAAAGGGTAAATGGAAGGTGGAATGAGCAGAAAGGAACTTTTTTTATCGTTCAAATTTCATGTACATCTATAAGACTAATGAGAAACCCACATTTATATGCCATAAAACCATTTACCATCGGACTTCCAAGAGTAACTTTATATCAATATGTAAAACATTTCCGTGCTTTGCAATATCTTACAAAAGTTACCAAAAGGGAATAAATGGGAAAAGTTGGATGTACATCAATTACTTGTATTTGCTTATTGTCTCGTGTCATCTTAAGAAGTTGATGTGGTATCACAGGATTAAAAATGATTTATTCAGCAGATTGACTTGATGCGTTGAAGACATTGATGTCATGACCTGAAGTGAAAAAGTCTTAAAACCATATAAAAATGAGAAAAAAACATGTTGTCAGGATACGTGACCTTCCATTTCAAGAATTGGAGGCAATGTTAATTTCGTTCCAGAAATTGCATGGGCACTCCCTTTCAAATTTAAATGGTTACTGCGGGATGTTTGGAAAACAATCAGAATTTAAAACAATTTTCATGTTTTGTGAAAGTTTGATTGTTTAGCAGTGCACGCATTCGAAAAGATAGCGAGGACTAGAAATTCAATGTTAAACAACAAGAAGCCTTCTGGTTTATCTGGCACTTAAATTAAATGATCAAATCAGTTTATACAGGAGAAGCAGACGTTGATGTTGATTTTTTTTTTTCGTGGCAAATTGGCAGACTTGGCCAAATACATGATTATGGGTTTGTCCAAAGCCCAAAAAATTTAAATCGAATTGCACTGCACATTCGGGCTGCACCTATTCTTCATTCAGGCCTACCCCAATTAAGGCCAATTATTGACTGGTCAAAGCTAGACGTTTTGGCAAGGTCGTGAACTACTCAAGAGATGCCTTAAAATGGTCAAGAAATGAAAGAAAGAAAGAAAGGGTTTACTTCCCAGCTGCAGGCACCACAGAGATCCTGGTTATTGAACACATGCAGCGTGACCAGGTCAAATGAAATTCCCAAGTTCTTCCCTAAGGGACAAGGTGCGCTGGCGAACGTCACATGAACTCATTTTGGTAATCCCTGAGCTGAGCTCGATCGTGTATCAATCATGATTTCTCTTTCGAAAAAATATGACGGCTGAATGATGCATGATAAACTAGTTGTTTGATATCACTAATTGGTAGAAACACGATAGAGGCTGAGATATGTTTATACTGGGTTCCGCCAGAAATACCATTTTCAACTTTCCTGACTTCACCAGGTTTTTAAGCAAATGTCCCTGACCAATGACATTGTCAAAATTGACATATGCCAACATTATCCACAATTTTTCAAAATCGACCCAGGACAATATTCAATATTTTGCAAAATTTACTACATGTAATGTTCAAAATTAAACATGAATTAAGCATGTGTACTCTCTTAAGGTCGAAAATTTTGCAAACCACGTAGAAAAATTAATTTTGGATTGTGACAACATCAATACGTTAAATTTCCCTGACTTTTTCAAAATAAGTCATTCATTTGTGGCGTTTTTCAAAAACCATTCTTCCCTGACTTTGCTAGACATTTTCAAGTTCCCTGACTTTTCCATGTCTGGGGGAACCCTGTCAAAGTATGCATTGCAATATGCATTGTCAGTTTCGTTTTAGAAATATTATCTTGCATAATGTAGACTATACCGAACAAAACAAGATTAAGATTTAATAGATTGAAATATATTGTACGAGGTCGTAGTTTCTAATCTAGTATATTGCAACACTGTCAGGATTTCATTTTATGTACAAGTAGATTGTTTTAGTTAAATAGCTTCTCTTAAAAAAAAATCTCCATTTTCAACTTTTTTTTTATAAATTTCAAACAATAATAGAAAAATGTCCCTAAGGTTAGTTTAAACTCATTTGTTTCATGTCCCCTGACAAGAATTGTTTTATTGTTTTCGAATAAAAAGTTGACCTTAATTGAATTTATTGTCATTTAAAAGGCAATTTGAAAGCAACGATGTCAACGTTAACTCCAATTTCAGAACGGTATCAAGATGACCAAAATTGATTTTGAGGCAATTTGTATTTTTAAAGCAGATAGCCAGTCCACTCAAACACGTGTTTTATAGCAGCCTCAACACAAACATTCAGGATTAAAACATTTTAAACAGAGTAATTAATGATGTTTTTATTTATAAAAACAACACTAAAAACACAATTCACTATTAAATTACTACAAAATGTAATACTATAATTCAATAGGACTACTGGTGTCAATATTTCCTCATTAATGACATACTGAACGAATACAAGTCTACTTGATATTTACAGAAAATCGATTGAATTTGACCAAATATTCAACATTTACAAAACGTTTTCTATATCCAAACAACTGCTGAATTTGCATAAAGAAACCCCGTTAAGCATCCTACAAATATTAGCAGCATAACTTGTTGGTATATTTGCAATCTTATACGGAAAATAACCGTTCTTACATTTGGACATTCTACCAACTGAAAGTCCAACAAACAGTTCTAATCCTATAATAGTATGTCATTTTCGTCGTTATCTACATGTATATGTATATATATATATATAAAGAAGAGCTGTATATGTTTCGGGCCTTGTGGATGGCTGGCTGGTTGCTTGCCTGGTTCCGGGGCCGCGGTTATACGGAGCGCCGTAGCGGAACATTACTTTTTTTTTCGTTTTGTACGTGATGACGCAAAATGCGTACAAAACGTGGCTCGTTCATTAGGCCTACTTCGTCACTTTCACTCGATCGCTTCGTTCTATCGGCAAGTACAGCCCGGGCATAGCAGCTAGTTCTTAATAAAACTCAAGATATACTTCGATCTTAAGAATATCATATCTTGGAATTCTCCAGTGGCCTGTACATGGTGAAATTTCACTTTGTCAACATTTTAATTGAGACTATGACTTGTGTGCCAAATGAGTATCTGACTTTGTCCCAAATTTGAGCCCACTTTCTTGGGAGACCATAGCCCGGTGACACAGTTCCAGGCGGCAGACACTATTTTAAGGTTACCAAAAATGGAGTCTAATCATTTTGCAAAAGGATTTCATTGCCTGACCAAACTGGGTGAAACGCTTACATGTTTAGGTGTTTTCTTCTTCATGAGATTATTTAATCACTATCAATGCAACAGGCCCACATGTTGCAACTTTAAAAAGTGAACCGCCTAAAACACGTTCAAATGTTATCGTACTGTTATCATGGCTGGCAGACAATTCAAAAGAATAAAAAATGCAGAGTGAGTCACGAGTCATTGGGGGTACCTTTCTTGAACCCACTCCAGTGCAGTAGAATCTGGAATGTTTCATATGCTGAATCCGACTGATGGGAAACACCCTGTGTTCTTCAAAATTCTAGAGCAAATTCCAAACATGACTGGAGAGAATTGCAGACTTTTGGAGAGATGACAGACGTCAAAAAGTCACCCAAGGGCAATCAAGCATTTCACGTGTTTTGTTGGATATTTTTACACAAATATTTAGTCTGACCAACTTTCTTCTACATGTAGTTGCCAAACTTTTGTTAATTCGAAAATAACTGTACAAATCAAGCTTAACAATGAAGATCTCTTCATCAAATATCATTTCAATAAATACTTTAGACGTTTGACTAAACATTTACAAACAAAATGAAACTTTGTTCGCTTTTATATTTATTCGTTTTCGTTAGAGACTATGCGACATTTTTCACGTAACAAAAAAGGTACAATGGAAACTTTGAAAAAAAATTCAGCTTTTTTCATAGCTGAACATATTCGTATGATTTTATATAATTGTTTAAATCTCAATTTAATTAAGCCGGTATCAACCATATAAAATGGATCTTATAATGGGATTGTGAGGAAATTCACTGCAATAAATCTGACTTGAAAAGCATTCATAGAACTAGCGAATATTATTGATAAATTTACAAAGTAATGACACTTATATAAAAAAGGCACAATGTAAATTTTAAAAAAAAAACATTCAGCTTTTTCATGGTTGAACACATGACTCTCTCAAAAAATTTGTTTTTAACCTACCTGACTTTTCCAGGTTTTTAAACAAATTTAACTAACCAAAGGTAATGTCAAAATTGACATGCCCCAATGTTATCCACAGTTAAGCAATATCGATACAATATTCAATAGTTTTCCAAATTTACCAATTTGGTCACAGGGTTATCACACTTTCAAACTTAACAAAGAATTTTTTTTTAAATTTTCATCAATTTTGGATTGTGACAACATTAATACGTTGAATTTCCCTGACTTTTTCAAAATAAGACATTCTTCCCGGACGTTTCCACCCATTTTCAGGCTCCCTGACTTTTCCAGGTCTGGGGGAACCCTGTGAACATATGCGTTTTCCATTCCATTATAATTTTACAAATCTCAACTTATAATTAAGACAGTAGCCACCAAATAAAATGGATCTTAAAACTGGAATTGTGGGGGGGGGGGGAATTCCCTGCAATAAATCTGACATGAAAGTTTTCATAGAACTAAGCCATATGACTGATATATTTACAAAGCAATGACACTTTCCAAACACCATGACAACACCACGTGCACCACTTTAAATATCTAAACTAAAATTCCATCTACATCCTACATTGTTTAGTTAAGAGATATACCGTATTCCCTAGCCTCGAAACCGCCTTTTTACCCGTTTTCGAGATCGTAAAAATCCATAACAGATTAGTTAGGTTCTGATACATGTTCTACTATTTATTTTTGTCGAGTAAATTACCAAAACTCTGTATTGCCTACAGAAACATTCACAAACGTACTGCCATACCAAACCGCGTTCACGCTTATTGATTAGACTATAATCAGCGGTATTATCCGTTAATAGCACTAGGCCACCCAGATTAGATCATTTTTGATTCACTATAGATTCACCTTGCCTAGAATTGCTCTCCGAGTCGTATAGCAACAGAACAATGTGCCATTATAAGCCTTTTAAATGCCACATGAATTCCAAATAGTGAAAAGAGTCTGTTTTTCGATTATATCTTGCAGGTAACAATAACTTTTGACCGTTAATTTCAAAGTGGCTCAACGTCACTTTACAAAATAAGGGATGACAAAGTGAAATTTCAGAGTTTGGAATTATTGTTGTTATGCTGTACACAACTCCCCACATTGAAAAGAAATGAATTCCCAAGGAATTCCAATTTTTCAAATGTACATTATTTTGCAAAATATATTTCCAAATTCATGTCGCAAAATATATTTCCCAATACATTTTTATATCGCAAAATACATTTCAAAAAGCAATTTTATATCACAAAATATATTTCAAAATGCACTTTCATATCGCATAATATACTTCAAAATGCAATTTCATATTGCAAAATATATTTAAAAATGCTCTTTCATATCGCACAATATACTTCAAAATGCAATTTCATATTGAAAAATATATTTCAAAATGCAATTTCATATTGCAAAGTATACTCCAAAATGCAATTTCACATTGCAAAATTGATGTATACTGTAAATGCATATTCCATTGAAACGTTACATGTCGGTAATGGCTTTAATTCACATATGTTTCGATAAACAAATAACTGCCAAAAAGACAGCTCAATATACCTTTAAAAATTAGTTACAAGTCAATTTTCTTCACCAAATGTTCTTTTACGAATCACTCTTCGCAATACCAAATTTTCATAAAGAACCAAGCTTCAGATTCCCAGCATCTATACAATGGATGTTCATTACGTTTCCGCAATGAATTTTTATAAACGGCTGTATGGATTTTAATTAAATTTGATAGAGAAATACATGTAAACGTCATCTATTATTCAAACAATTTCCATTTTGAGAGATGCATTTTTCCCATCGTTCTGGCAGCGAGTGTCCAAATCAGGATATCTGACAGACACTGGCCGTCCACTTCCCTGAGCATTTTTCACACTTGTCTGTACATTTCTAGACTTTTCGGTCCACTCATAGACCGAACGTTTGGACATTGCTCGGACCTTAACATTTCACATATTTCTGCTCCTGAAATGCCTTCAAAAGTTAAAAAACGAACAACAGATCGTTGTTGAGATACTCTTTCCTAGGAGTCCATCTTTGCTTTCGAATTTTAAGCCAGGGCAATTTTTAAAACCCATCTTTTAATGTTGAAATATGTTCATTAATGATGGAAGAATTTCCAACAAATTTCATTAAAATCGAACCAGACGTTTCTTTACAAAAAACAAAAAAAAAATGATAACGGAAATTTAATAAACACCCCTCATATTTAAAAAAAAATTAAATTTCACTACAAGACCCCCTTGACAAACGGGTGTAATTGCCTTTCCTCTTACCAAAAACTTGACCTGATCTTATGTAAGTAAAGTCACGTGAAATTCAACTTTACAATAGTTACGGGCATGCAACCGGTGATTAATTTCTGCAAATTCCTCTCAAGTATCCAGAAGAGAACAACTTCAAAATGGTTGTTAGATGGGGAAAAACATACTGCAGATATCCCTGTACCCATCCCCTAAGTATGACCTCTTGGCACGAGGTCACCATTCCATCACGGCAAGGCGCAGCAAGGCACCTTCATTCATATATACAGCAGTTTTAATCACTGCATGATCGAATAGTGGTTTTCCCATCCATTTTAGGACGTCTACAAAAACTCGCAATAATAACGTACGCCAACGTCTGAGAGGGCTGATGTCAGCAATTTTGGGCATGCGTGCAAACTTAAACAAACCAGTTCCGCTAATGGTTTTTTTCCGACAAAGGTGAAAACCACCTATGAAGTAAACACCAAAAATTCGACTTACGGGTTTCAGATTTTGGCGGACGTCACAGCCGTTGCACGGAATATTTTTATCCAAATTTTCGCAACACGAGGTCGCGGACTGCTCGCCGTTTCGCTTGCTTTTATCCATGGTTTCTGGCAGCTGGCGACGAAAACAACACCTGTTGCGAACGTGCAACTCAGATAAAAAAAACTGCGAAATTCAGTGCGTACGGGCCATATGAGCCGAAAAGGGGGAATTCCCCTGGTTTTCGAGCGCTTCAAACGAACGGAACAAATATCACTTTAAAACTCTGCTAAAGTTTAAGTCCATTCTGTGATTGGCGCATCATCCATCGCCGCTGAATCTTTTATCCGACATCGACAGCAACTTTGACGAAGTGCGCAAAATCTCGCGAGTCAACAACTTCTCAACTGCGCTCAGGTGAACTGAAGCAAACAGGTAACATGCAACGCTAATGCCCCCGTTGAGAGTGGGCTACCCCCTATTTTCATTGGACTCGCCCAGCCACACCTGGCAATGCTGCCAGATATTGGTCCGGAAAATTCCCCAAGTACAGTGTGTCGCATCGTCCTTGGTGCAGCAACATGTATATGTAGTTTAGTTTATAAAAAAAAACTTACGATAAAAATTCAAATGCATTTCCGATGAACAAAACCCACATCGCAAAAAAAATCTTTAGAAATATATTTTTAGAAATGTATTATTGTAATAATAAATGTATTTTAAAATACATTTTTAAAAAACAGAAATGTATTTTTAGGTTAAAAATTTATTTTAAAAGTGATTCAAAATATGTATAGATTGGAACATCCAAAAATATATTTTACAAAACATATAAAGAAATGTAAAAAATTTAATGTATTTTTTTTTTAAAAATATATTATTGTAAATACATTGTAAATCTATTTTGCCTTAAAAAAAATGTATTTTAAATGTATCACGGGGTATTTTTATTTAGATGTGGGAATATATTTACGAATTATTTATTATTATCCTTTCAGTCGTGGCCGACAAATATATTAACTGCAAAATTTCTAAATCGCATATATTTACGATGATTATTTAGAAATACAGTAATACATAATATAATTAGAAAAACTGTAATAGTTTTAAATTGCACATTTATGAATGTGATTTCATTTTCAATGCAAGTTCCGATACAAATGTACATAGGGAAATCCGGACAATGAAATATTGAAAAAAGAAACATTCAGCGATACAGTTGTCCAGTTGTTTACATTAACTGAATATATATGTTCATGTTTCCAGAAACAAATGGCAACAATTAGCAACAAAGTAAAAAAGTTCGTTTATGTTTCCTCCAGCGCAGACGTATTTTTATATTTTTAAATTTTTTTTTACATATATAGTAAAAAACAACAACAAAAAAACATTCAGCGTTGCTGTTGTCTTGTTGTTTACATTAAGTGTTTATATTGCAAAAGTTCACGTTTTAAGAAACAACTGGCAACAATTAGATATAAAGTCAAAAAGTTCCTGTATGTTTCATCCAGTGTGGACGTAGATTTCAAAATATATCTAAGTATATTTCTAAACATATTAGCGATGCATTTAGAAATTAAATGCAATGAATAAACCTTATGCAGAGTTACGCATTACTGTATTTCGAAAAATGATGTCTAAAATCCAAAAAAGTAGTTAGGGAGTTTGCCAAACTCTAATCATCTTACTATTATAATAACTGTAGTGTGCAATATATGCACAGTGTGTAAAAAAAACCTTACGATAAAAATTCAAATACATTTCCGATGAACAAAATATATTTACGAATTATTTTTTATTATCCTTTCAGTCGTGGCCGACAAATATATTAATTGCAATATTTCTAAATCGCATATACCAGGTATTCACGATGATTATTTAGAAATATATTAACTGTAATAGTTTTAAGTTGCACATTTATGAATGTGATTTCATTTTTAATGCAAGTGCCGATATTTAATCACCACTTATTCAAAGTGACGTCCATGCAATAAAACTGCACAAGTAGGCCTACAATTTATGAAATTACACAAGTGGATTAAACAGTGTTCTTGAAGTTGAATTGGCAACAATTGTGTAACTGTTTTCAGAAATCCATCGTTACTTGATAGTTCTATCAATTGAGACAAATCTATATGGTGCGGCTAGTGATATTTTTGACAAATTTTTGATAGAAAAGCACCAACGTTTACATTTGCAATCAGCGGCAGAAAAAAATACAAACTACAGTTTATAAGAGCAGGCCTTCTCAGATTACACTATGAATTTAGTTCATACACCTCGAGGATTTGTTGTCATAATACGATGATCTTATCAACTGAACTATATCGACAGATAACACCTGCAGTGAAAAAAAAACTAGAAAATTGAGTATCAATGTTGGCAGATGACAAGATCTTATCCACTCTGCTGGGTCAGGGAGAAATTTTATCACAGGTTATACGAACTTGTACGGAAAACATCATTTGACATAAAAGTATATTTTACTAATCAATTTCTTGTCTTAACAATATATTTGTACAAAATGCATACATAAATGTAATGTAGCCATAGATGGAATAAATCTATTTTTATAAATGCAATTTTAAATTCAGATGGATTTTACAATGCATTTTACATTTAAAATTTATTGTAAAATGCAGTACATGCCTTGAAACAAAATTATTTTCTTGGAATGCATGAATGCTAAAGACATTTGAACATGTCTCATTTGCAGGACATGTAATTTCAATATATTGCAATTTGCAATGCAATTGTTATGACATGTATAATGTATATTGCGAATGTGTGTAAATATTGATACATTTCTGAACATTGATGTTTCCAGAATTATATTTTGTTTGATAACCAAATTGGTTAGAATGTATTGTAATTATACTGTATTTCAAGTCTACGTTTATACAGTAAGTATCCCATAAATTAATGATCTCTAAAGCAAATAATATATTTTGAAATATCAAATAAAAATGCACTGACTATTAAATTATGCAGTCTGTATTTACAAATAGAGTTTTAAAATGAAATTCGTTAATTTGAAATGCTTAAAATTCAGCAATTTATTTTAAAAATAACTGAAATGCATCTGAAAATGTATTGATGGCTTGAATGCATTAATGCATGTTTGGAAATACAAATGTAATGAAGACATAGATTGAATAAATATATTTCCATTAAACGCAAATTCAAATGGATTTCACAATACTTCCACAATTTATTTTAAAATGTGGGCCATATCATTTTTTTTCTTGAAATAAAATCATTTCCTTGGAATGCATGTCTGCTAAAGTCATTTGAAAATGCCTCATATGCAGGACATGTAATTTCCAATATACTGAAATTCCTAATGTATTTTGTGAATATGTGTAAATATTGATATATTTTTGAACAATGCAAGTAATATTTCCAGGAATATATCTTGCTCGTGAATTTACCACCAAAGGATGAAAAATTGGGTTTTTGAGTCAATCCACTAATGTACATGCCATGCTAAATTTTAATGCACCCTTTACTCATACTTATAATTAGTGGTCCCAATATTTAAAATGTATTTAATTGCGACTTTCAAAATTCTGAAATGAAATATGCGTCCACCATGCCGTAAATCAATTCCAGAGCCCATTTTCACTGAATTTCGGAGGTCTTGGCATAACCTACTTTACATCAAAAATGACCGACCAAAAACAATCGCGCGAATTTAGAAAGTTTACAAATTAATAATGCATGTTTAGACCTAAAATTGAGACAGAAAAAAAAACAGAAGAAAGTTCGCGAGACCGAGCCGACAAAAGGAGCAATGCCACGTGATATTTCCAAATGTCCATGCATTAAAAGCGACTTTTTTCTAGAAGATTTCCTATTTGGGAAGATGTGACCCACTTCGACGACCACTTGTTTTTTTCCACGAAAATAAAAACAACAAATTAATACGATGCAGCATGAAGCCTGGTTGAGTGGGATGGAGCGTGACATTTGGGAAACGAAATTCAAAGGGTTGAACTCGAAGCTTGTCCAATTTTGAATCAACTAGTTTTTTCAGCAAACAGGAGCATTGACAATAAATAATTTTTCAAAATTTGCTCTAGGTCAAATTCAACGTGCCTTTTTTCTGGCTAAGGTCACATCGCGTGAATGCTTTAGTTGCTTGACTTTCCATAATATTCGTGATGCATCAAATGTTTGAATTGTACACTGTGTGTATATAGTATTTGAAAAACATGCATAAACTGGATGAGTAACTGGAACACATACTTAACTACGTGTACATGTAAATTGTATTATAATGCATTTAAAATATATATTGCGTTTTAAAATGCATTTAAAAATGTGTTATTGTCGGTGCATTTTTTTTGTTTGCATACAGTATATTCAATTGCATTACATGTGTTCCAATCTTTATATATTTCAAATGCAATACAGTACATGTCACAATCTTTGGATATTTTCAAATGCATTACACGTGTTCCAATCTTTACATATATTCAAATGCATTAAATGTGTTCCAATCTTTACATATTTTCAAATGCATTACATGTGATTTAATCTTTAGATATTTTTCAAATGCATTACATGTGTTCCAATCTACAGATATTTTTCAAATGCATTACATGTATTTCAATCTTTACATATATTCAAATGCATTATTGTACATGTATTCCAATCTTTAGATATTTTCAAATGCATTACACGTGTTCCAGTCGTAATAGTCAGTTGCTGATTAATTTTTTGGTTATAAGTTTTCCTTAGTATATTAAGCTATATATGAGTACCACTTTGAACACCTTGTTAAAGTATACTGTATAGCAACCTTTATTATGATAGTTGTTTTCCAATTTGGTTTGACAAAGCACACTTCACAATAAACAACTAATCTAGCCAATTTTATGTGCATACATGTAAGTAAGAATGAACAGTTCAAGGCAACTCAGCACACTTTAATGGCCAAGTTCGGCAGAAGCTGGTTTGACCTGACTCGCACTGATAGTAAAGTTGGCAATTCTTTCATAAGGCTTGCGCTTCGATGGTGTGTTTCTGTAATGTCCTCTTTGGCCTGTTTGAACTGCTTGCACACTTCTACAAGGGCGAAAAAATGTCAGGAAATGTGACAACAGACAGCCTCTTTGGGCTGTTTGGACGCGTTTGGAAGGCTTATCACTTCAGCAAAAACTTGATATGTATATGATGCCTGTTGGCCGTCTAAGTATAATATATACATGTATACTGTTTGGATAGCTTCAGCAGCTCTTCTCTCAAGTTATTAGAGCCTTCTTGAAGGGCTCTTTAGATCTGGTAAATTTACGGCCTGTCAACCATGCATATCTTGTAACAGCACGATTTTGAACAGCACATATGAGTATAACAAATTGGCCACCTTTGCCCACTGCCAGCCATCTCGGAGGTCTGTTTGGAATTAGGCATACGTTGAACTGCATGATCTACAAAAAAAATACTGTCCACTTCCGGGAAATTTTACAATATCTGTAGTCTGTATTTATGTGCATAACATTTCATATAAAATAATATATGATGACTGCAGGGTATATATACTGAGTTTGATTACAATGATACATCCTCCCGAAATTCTGGGAACGTCCGCCTGGTAGTCATTTTGGAGATCCACTTCGTGCTGCGACACGTGTTGAAGTTTCAGCAATTTCGTCTACTGTCAGCATATCTTATGGAAGCCCAGAGTTCGAAAACAATGTTGACAACATGGCTATAGCGTGTGTATACTGTACGGGTTCTGTGATGAATTCCACTGAGATCTTCCAGAATTTCTTGGAAAGTCTGTTGAGATCCGCTTGTTCATACATGCTTCCAAAATCTTTGTCAGCAGCTGTCAGCCATCATCTGTATAAGCCCAGTGTTCGCAAACAATGTTGACAACATAGCTACACGTGTGTATACAGGTTCTGAGCTGAATTCCACTGATATCTTCCAGAATTTCTTGGAAAGTCCGCTGAAATCCGCTTGGACATGCATGCTTCCAAAAGCTTTATCAGCAGCTGTCAGCCATCATCTGGAAGTCCAGCGTTCGCAAAAAAAATGTTGACAACAAGACTACAAGGACGTACAGTATACATGTAGAAGTTGAATGTCTGGAGCTGCTCGAATTCCCGTGAGATCTTCCAGAATTTCTTGGAAATTTCGCGAAGATCCACTTGGGCATGCAAGCTTCTAAAGCTTCATCAGCAGCTGTCGGCCATCATCTGGAAGCCCAGTGTTCGCAAACAATGTTGACAACATGGGAAAACCAAGATAGCAAGACAAAACAAACGTGTTTTTCTCGCTCTGTGAGCAGCTAGGAAAACGTGTATCAGTCTTAAGGTTGCACAACGAGCAATTTCACACCGATGATACCACGCTCCGAAGTAGGTTTTTACCTCATCGAACAATATGCTAAACGTGTCTGTTACCCGAACACGTGAACGTGGGTGTTGACAACCAAAGGTGGGCCCACGACTTGGAAAAAAAAAGAACATGCGGTTTCTGGACAACGTGTTTACGAATCGCAACGCGCGTTTGCGGTATATTCTACACCTTGCCAGAGTGCTCCAACCTTGGCAAAAGTAGGCTAATTGAGTTTTGATCTCATCAGTTACAAGTCGGACATCGAGGGAAGTTATTGCAGAATTTGACTGAAACATGGCAAATAAATGCGCCGAACGCCAGTGTGCCCCACCAGGGGTGCATAATTAGGAGCCGAAATTTTCGGACATTAGCGAAGGTTGTTAAGTAGGCTTAAGGAAATGCAATTAAACTGGTTTTTTACACCTGCAGAAATTACCATGGGCTACGGTATGCAAATGTAGCTATGTGATCTGCGCTCAGATCTTGCCAAATGGCCTCATATATTGCAAAATTTTGGTCATTTAAGATGCTGGGCATTACGCCTCACGACTGTACACCGAAAAACCTAATTTTTTTTTCTGAGCATTTTGTTGAGAACAGTGTTGGAAAGAATTCTGCGTTAATTAGTGAGTAGGCCCACTCTATCGTGCCATTCCAAAAGGTGTGGACAAGCAGTTAAACACGAGAGTACGAAGAGATTAAAATGAACCAAGTGCCCTTGGGATGTCCAATAAAGTACTTACATAACTACGATAAATTAAATATTGAAATATGTTCAGTAAATGCGAGGGGAAATAAGCACATTTGATATAAGGCAAAGCGGAAGTTGAAATGCCAATGGGAATCACTTTCCAGAACTCCCCCAGAATTTGCATGCATATTCAACTTCTCTGACTTTTCCAGGTTTTTAAACCAATTTCCATGACCAGCGACAAAACTGACATATGGCGATGTTATCCAAGATTTTGCAAATCGTGTTTTGCATCGATTTTGGCAAAATGTTCTAAAGTCAATTTTTACATTTTTTCAAAATTAACGTGACAATTTTCCGCCACTTTTCGAAAATGTTACAAATTTGTAATTTGTATTGTTGAAAGTCTAGACAATTTGTATACTCTGAAAATGTTGCGAATTTTACCAATTTGTCCTTAGAATATTGTTTGGAAATTTTGCAACAAATCTTGTCCTTGGAAACTGTTAAAAATTTGTACTGACAATTTTTTTAAAGGTTTGCAAATGTGCTCAGAGCTAACCACATAGAAGCATATATTTTAGATTGTGACAAAATAAATATGTTGAATTTTCCTGACTTTTTCAAAATAAGTTAATTATCTTTCCTGACTTTTTCAAAATAAGTCATTCTTTCCTGACTTTTCCTGTCATTTTCAAGTTCCCTTACATTTCCATGTTTGTGTAAGCATCAGTTTGTGTAAGCATCAATTTTCACGATTGTACTCAACAATCGTGACATTTTCCATACAATTCTCCTTTTTACAAAATTACGTTTACTTTTACAGAATACGTCTTAAAAGCAATTTTTCCGATAAAAAATTCTTTCTTAAGCATTACAATATTTACGATAAATTCATAATTCGAAAAAAGAACTCTTTCAATCACATTTGAACATACAGAAAATTATGTACTTTTTTTTAGATACAAACAAAGTTTAAAAAATAACATACAGTGTGAGGAAATACGTGTATCTGATCACGGGAAAGCATGAATTAACGAAACAATGAGATTTCGACAAATGTGAAAAAAATAAAGTTTTTCCAAGATTCTTTTTTTTTTAATAATCTTAAACCAAAATCTGGTTAATAAAATATTTCGAGCAAAGATAATAGATAATATAACATTAAGGTTCAGATGTTTAATTACTGAATGTCACTTAAGTTGTTTTGCACTTCATTAATTGTCTTCTTACAGATTTCATAATATTTTAAACCGTTTATGAATGAAAAGTTTTGCAAGGCAACTTTTAAAACTATCTTCATAGAAACAAATAAAGCATCTTCAATTGGTTGTGGATATTTCGTGCAATATCTGACTCACGACTGAACTATGTCCAAATGGCAATAAAAACTACTAATAACGCGGTACGTGTCACGTTTAGCCTAATAATCTAGTATTACCTGAATACGTCAAAAAATCAGATAAATTTCAATCACTGCCATTGTAATCATGGCATTAGATTTTGCAACGATAAGTCGATCATCGAAAAACACATTCCGGTCTTTTCTCAAATTTTATGTAAATCAGTGGACAACGTCCAATTCGCGGGAAGAAAAAAATGACGTCGGTTTACCACAAAGAAATTTGCTTAATACCAATAACTATACCATCAATCAGTTAGTCATTTGATATTTTTTGTTCATAAATACAGGTGTAACTTCGGTAAAAATGTGTGCTGTAAAATCATTCGTCTAGAAAATCGTTCGTTTTTGCGGTCATTTAGAATTATGCCATTTCGAAAAAAAAGTCCTTTTCACAAACAACAAAGCATTTGGAACGCTTTAACATTCATTCAGAAAATGATTTTTTGGTCATAAACTGAACCATATAAATCCGTTTAGGTTTTGTTGCTAGATTTAAATAAAATGACCTTTTTGGGCGTCAAAATTTGTTCGTTAAAACCGTAGTTCGTATTATCAGAAGCGAGGCGAAACATGGTTTCAACGATAAGAAATAAACACATACAGTGTGTCGTTTTAATAAAAGGTAATGGCTTGAAGAACTTCAATATTCATTAGTCTTCATCGAAAATTTGTAATATCCGAGTTGGTTTCGAACAAAAAAATTGGCATTATTCGATGAATATGTAATACTCCAAGACGGGACTAGGATTTAGTTCGTACTTTATGAAATTCG
>JAQGAO010002686.1:0-18881 GCA_034697705.1 Ommatoiulus sabulosus
AGAAAACACCGCAGCGCCGCCCTGTTGGTTGAAGTTATATCACTAAGATAAAGCCACGCCCATTTGTGGTCCACACTATATAGGACTGCTGGATCGATAACACCCCCTGCATAGACTAATCTATGCAAATCGAATGAATAAGCATCCCATTGGCTCATTCTGGAACCCTCCGTTGGAAAGGAGTAAACCTATCTATCCCTTTGAAACCAAATCGTCTACGGTAAGCTTTAATGACAGGGTAACCTTTATCTCATTGGCTTCCATGTTTATGGCAATTAATCTGCGCGCGCAAAGGCCGCGTATTTTAGAACACAGGTGAGTACGTGCACTGGTACGTGACACGTTGTCTACAATTCGTTTACAAGCGCAGGGCGTGGCTGAGGGCGAGTTGATATTGACACAGTACAACAGTGATATTGAAGATATAACTTCAACCAATAGGGCGGCGCTGCAGTGTTTTTCACACCAAAACATCAAAGAAAACATGAAACATTTAGGTCTTTGGGACTGTGCATTAATTTACCATGTGGATAGTTATAGTGGGAGGGATTCGAGAATTTTCTACAGTAGTCCACAGAGGGGTGGGGTGACCCAATGTCCATGTGGGCAGCGGCAGCGCAGAACACATTTTACTATTTTTAGGCATCTGGTATTGGCGGCAGAAATTATTCCTACACTGGGCACCATTTTCAATTTCCCTGACTTTTCCAGGTTTTAAAAAAAATTTGCCTGACTAATTTTAAGAGAACGTGAAAAATTGACACATTTTGAAAATGAAAAAAAATTGCATAAACATTTTTTAAATTGGGAAAATTTTGTTTGTGCTCGGAAAAAGTGGGAAATTTTGCAATTTTGTCCTCGGAAAATGTGTACACGGAAAACGTGGACAATTTTGCCAATTTTTACTCGGAAAAAGTGGAAAATTTTGCAAATTACTCCGAAAACGTGGAAAATTTTGCAAATTTCTACTCTGAAAACGTGGAAAATTTTGCACATTAATACTCAGAAAACGTGGCAAATTGTTGCAAATTTCTACTTGCGGAAAATGGGATATGAGCTAACCTTGTAGAAGTATTAATTTTGGATCGCCATGACTGCGTTGAATTTCCCTGACTTTTTCAAAATAAACCATTTGAAGCACACATGACTTAATTCACAGCTACCAAAAGCACCATTCGTAAAGTTAATGTCCGATTTCTCCTATAGTCTTAATTGATATGGTTTGCAAAGAAAGTATGTGCATGTACATACTATAGTTTATTTCGTTTTCATATTTTATTTGCAGTTTACGATTGAGAGCGGCGTTTAGTAACGTTCGATGTATTTCTACCACTACTTCCAAAATGAATGCTGAAAATCCAGCAAAAATGTTGCACATTAATGGTACAAGAAAAATTGCTTACAGACAACACATGGGTACAAAATCTCCTGGAGTTGTCTTTTTGTGTGGATTCCTGTCCAACATGCAAGGTGTTAAAGCCAAAATGTTACATAACTTATGTGTTGAGAATGACAATTCTTTTTTAAGGTAAACATTCAAATCTTGGACGTATTTTAATTACCCCTTGAAGGAAACATCAACAATGTGCAAAGTTATTGGGAATTTACTTTTCATTAGATTCGATTACGAGGGTGTTGGGGAGTCACCAGGAAAGTTTAAAGACATGCATTTGGGAATCTGGAAAGAAAATGTCCTGACAGCATTAGATAAACTGACCACTGGGCCACAAGTAAGTTTTCACAAGAAATTCCAAGTAATTTCTGACCCTTATGGAATTTGGTTTTTCCCTTACCAGCAATTTAGTTAATAAAACCTTGATTCTCAAATTGTAAGGTAATTGTTGGTAGCAGTATGGGAGCTTGGCTGATGTTTCTAGCAGCTCAAGAACGCAAAGAGCGTTTGCACAGCTTGTGTGGTATTTCTTCAGCCATCAATTTTACTGATCGGATTTATCAGACATTTCCAAAAGAGGTTGGCAACATCCACGCTTACTTACATAGTTGAAGCATGCAGTACAAGATGCATTTTATAATATCATATGTAGTTATCACAGAAAGCATCAACGTGATGCAAGCTAATTAAAATTACTAAATTTGACTAAATTAAAATTTCTCCTATTAGGTGAAAGATAGAATTGCTGCTGGAGAAGAAGTGATTATTCCTGGACCTTATGGGGCTTATCCAGTCACCAAGAACTTTTTAGAAGAAAGTAGGAAATGCTTCCTGCTCATGGATTCCTCAATTCCCATCCAATGTCCAGTTCGCTTGATGCATAGCATTTATGATAAAGATGCGCCATTTGAGACCTCCATTATGCTAGCTAAACGTCTGGAATCAAAAGACGTGGACGTGTTTTTGTGTAAAAATGCTGATCACCAGATGTCTGATGATTTTTCTCTGACTCGCTTGCAGAATATTGTTAAAACCCTACTTTCAAAATAAACCTATAGGCATTTCTTAATACAGACATATCCTGTATGAAATTGACAATCTATACAGCCAAAGCTATAATAATGTTCTTTTGTTCCTCACACTCTTCTAAGAAACATCCAGAATATAGGACTTCACAATACACGTATACATGTAGTCAGATTCCCCAGTGTAGATCATTAACTAACTAGGACTTTGTTATAAAAGGATTTGCAAATTCTTACATGTATGAAGATTTATGGGATGTTCTCGAGACATTATTTTCAAATTAATAAAAATATTTCCAACATTTCATCCGATAAATGAGATTTCAATACATTTCTGAAGCGGAAAATATAAACTTACTGCAACTAGAGCAACGATCGTCCCAATCCAGAAAATGCAGTACATTAATTGACCAAACCTTCCTGATTGTTGATCAGGAATTGAATATACGTTAATCTTTGTAATATGTACATTTATTATGGTTAAATGAATTTTTCACGATTTTTGTATTGGATAATTACAGTTTTTGCTAAACGAGTGGATTTGCTTAAAACATGATTAATATCACTGCAAAGCCATTCTAGAAACACCGCGTAACATTGTAGGGGAGCTTTTCTATAATTTGAAAACTGGAAGAGCAATTAGTTTGGACTGGGCCTTTCAAGGTTCTTCATAGGTAGGGGAAAAACAATTATTCGTAACCTTTACGATTAAAAAATTGAAAAATCCCTTGTTAACATCAACCTAATTGTATGCAGCGCATATAACTGGGCATCAATGATGGTCTGAGGCATTTTCCTGGCTTTGGGCCGCCACAATTAATATTAAAATTTAATTATACATGTCTACAATGTCACACTATAAGAGTATGCCCCTTACCATCAAATGAAAGCTTGTAAACATAGAAATAACGTTTTAAAATTGGGCCCTTTTTCTGAAAATAGTCCAACTATAGTAAGAATATAATTGAGTAATTCAATTATAGATTGGTGGCTATAGCACCAAGAAAACTTTAAAAAAGTCTCAGAAATAAGATGGATTTTGAAGGGTAAAATGGCAAGGAAAATCCCAAATAAATCTTTACGAAACCTATAAAATGGCATAAGAGATGCTGCAAACCAAACAAATATAAAGGTTATCACAATAGCTTAACAAATATATTCTATAGCTAACCTATCACATTTTTTCAAGTCTAATGTGCAATCTGAATTCCAAATAATGCAAGTTTCTATGAAATGAATTTCAGCTGCATTACATGATATGCTAATTGCACATTTACCGGGCCTTTCATGTCAATACTCGAAGACTTTAGATTAAAACAGGATTCCAATTGGATATTATTTAAACCGAATATTCTTTGGTTGGAAAGCCAAATATGTGGAATGCAAGTTATCCATTGTCACGACTTATAAAAGGCATTTTTTTGCTGGATATATACTGCCTTAGGATTCTAAACTTTCCTTCTCGGTATTGTTAGTAATCCAGAGTCAAATGTGAACTTTTGCAATGTTTCGCTACCTCTGAACAAACTAAATTAAAAACGAAACTTAACTACTCTTTTGGAATTGCGTTGAAAATGGTTGAAAGCTCGCCTATTAAAGTTTCATGACGGTACGCAACACGAACATCCGGTACATTGGTGCGAGCAATGTCATTTCCTGCAACCCCTTCTCTAGTGTAATTTGGACCTAGCCAATGTTGTTTTACCTAAGAAAAAGCAAGAATTAATTACAGACTATTTAAAACTTGCCGCTTTAAACTAATTAAAGCAATGCAGAATGAAAATTCCTACTTTATGCGGGAATCCACTCATAAGAACGCTGTTTCTTGCTAATTCGCACATATCACAGGAACTCAGCTTCCAGACTTGGGCTGCAATACTATATTCTTCCATCAATGGTTCCTATTAAAATTATTCAATTCAATTCAACTCGGTTCCCGATAGTTTTTAAACTATTTTAAAATGGCATAGAAATAACAGGCGGTGTGGTTTTTGATGCAAATATTCTGCCATCTCAGAATTCCTCAAACAACTGAATTATCAGCTACAATTGAGTTATAGAATTTTTAAGAAATGTTCTTACTTTGGTGAAGTGAAACTGCAAAGGATCATCAGAGGAAAGGGAAACGCACAAGCCTCGAGCCAGATATTCTGGTAAAGGACTGCGATGATAGTTTAAGAAGAGGGAATTGTTGCTGAGGGGTGACATTGCAATTCCAATCTGGGCCAAATAATAAAGATATTGCAGCACAGGGACCTGTCCAAATATACAAAGACATGGAAACTTGTGTTTTAAATAAAATTAACATGGAGTACCATCGTAATTATCAAAGTTTATTACTAACCTTTCTGAGCAAAAGTCCATGTGATATATTTTCCGATAAAATGAAACCTGCAACCAAATGTTGAACTGGTCCTGCTTCTCCACAATGTGGCCTCAGCACGAATGTATTTAAACCACGTTCCCTATCAGAGTAATTTGAAGATAGAAAATGTTTATTTTCTTTAAAAAATTTGTTTTATGAAAAATGGCATTTTTATAGAAACTTGCTTGAACGATGCACTATTTTTGAAATGATTTCATGAAGTTTGAATGCTGTTTATTCTACATGAGTATTTACTAAGTTAGCATACCTTCTAAAGTGGTTCAGCACTGCCATGTTGGCATACATGTAATACAAGTAATATGAATATGGAGGGTTTTCCTTGTCACTCCACTGAGATGGCGTGTGGGAATCCTTGCCAAAAGTCGCAGTTTCAGGCTTAGACTCATCATCCACCGAATCAAACCCAATAACCTTTTACAAATAAAAAATTGTATATATATATATATATATATATATATATATATATATATATTGCTTATGTTAAACTGATCTGTAAACACTTGCGTGTATTTATAAATTTACATATACTCACAAACTGAAGAAACATGTGTAGCTCAGGATGACTCTTTGGATTACTGGTGACCTCGAACAGAGGTTGAAAAAGGCATTCCAAAATCTCTTGGAAGTTCTGGACCAACTTGTTCGATTTGTAAATGTCACTGAATGGAAAACAGAATTATTTTAAAGAATTCGTCAAAGTTATTTTATGAAATCAAATGTTCCCAGACACTAACAAAAGTCGTGGTATTTGAATCAGCCATCGCACATTGGGTGAATGGACTTCGTGAGTTACTGCCCACTTTGCAAGTTTATCCCATTCGTCCAAAGAACGTCCATATATAGATAGACGCAACTCGGCATTTTGATATTTACTTTCCTCTAGATCACTAAGCACTTCCTTTAATGCAAAAGATAATTCAAGTTAATAAATGGATACTGAAAAAATTACACAAATAATAATAAAATAATTGGAAAAAGAATTTAAATGGCACTAGCAAAGGATGTACAAATTTGAAATTCATTGCAAACGGCATGGAACGACCTGAAATGTCAATTAATGAACATAAAATTAAGCTATTTCTCACCAAATATTAACCAACTTCATTTTTTTTATATATAAAAAAAATAAAAGTTATACTAAATTATAATTTTCTTTGGGAAATTTTGCTTTTCAAAATCAATAGTCATCAGAAATCTAGACTACACTTATTCTAATGCAATGCCACACATTGAAAATGTGCCTACTTTAATGATCCCTGCAAAATATCTGCCCTTAATATGATTATCTGTCTTAATGTAGATTTCTCGAAGGCGACTTTCGCCGATTGGATTATATTTGGCATTGAACTTGTCGAAGCGATGAAAAGTGTTCCTATCCTGAAAGAAGACATTTGAAAATAAATTCCAGAGCTTAAGTGACAAGAAATAATCTTAAAGTCTTTATTCAGAAATTAAGTAATGCATACCGCATGGACATCCAACATATCCACACTTAGGTCATAAGCTGTCAGGTTCATGGCTTGGAAAACTTGCGACAATGTTAATGATTTTCCATGGTGTACACAGACAATCTCGTTTGGTTCCTTCTTCATACTCCTTTTTATAAAGCGCAATAGATGTTTTTGGTTCATGCAAGATGAAGCATGGATATGAGTATCCACCTAAATAACATTTATTGATATATTGTAAACCGGAAAAATAGCTTGTTCATGTACATTTTAAATTGGAAATAATATTTTCTTACCTTGCGTATATTATAAAAATCGCGATGTGGAACAGCTTTTTGAGCTGCTAGTTCTCGAATTTCATTAAGCAAAACATGCAATTGGTACTTAGACGACAAGTAGCAGAGGCGACGATAGCAAAACGATTTCCTATCAAAAGGAACATGTTTTAAGGTAATATTTTGGATCATGTTATTAACATTTATGTAAATTAAAACTAAGAAGGGCAAAATGCCTTAAAATCGTCAAGTTTTTTAAATGTTCGAATAAACGAAATAAATACTAAAATACTGCTTGCAACACTTACAAGGGTCCATTGGCAATCATGGCACAGAGTAGTCCAAGATCATCAACAAATACTTCGCGTACTGGATATTGATACTCATTTGCTTCTCCATTTTCTAATGCAGTTTGATCCTTGTAAACATGATAGACTCCATCAACCATCTTGAAGAGGTATCCCTTGTCACTTGGAAACTCGCAGAGGAAAGGGTTGCTCTTGTCCACTGGCGGGTCTATAGGATGATCTAGAATCAAAGAATATTTGAAAACTTGAATTTCCCAAAAGCAACGTTGGAGGTCTGAGGACAATGACAAGCCAACGATTCTAAGAATTACAGTGGATAAACTCTGGTTTACTGCACTCTATAGTAGTTACTTGTAGTGGCTTATTATAAGTCAAAATTGGACTTTGGCATGGGGATGCCCTACAGAGATTTCTGTCAGATTATATGGTGTAAATTTAATGGAATCTCAATGCAAAAACTGGGCGATGTTGCAATATAGCATGCCGCAGTAATGAGAATCTTTTGCGCACGCTGTTGGCATCCCGCCACACATTCCGGTGATTTCACGTGGGATGCATTGTATCATGTCAGAAACAAGTGACGGCGGCTAAGAAGCTACTTTGGTAATCTCCACCAATTTGGCTCACTGACTGAATGCTGGCTTATGAAGAATGCATTGGAGGAAATCAGGAAATAGAGATAAACTGTTGAAAATAGAAGAGGACTGATCTAATTAACATAAGATGTCGATTTGCTGAACTAGTACACTGTATCTAGTTACTTGGAAGTCATTAAAAACACGTTGCTTGCATTTTATTTCGTAGAACTACAACAGAATGGCATTCATAGGATTGCAGCAATTGGTACCTTGCCAAGACAAACAATTGACATCACTGCATGAGAGCTAGCTAGCTTACTCTCTGACGCCAATTGATAGTATGACTACATGTAAACATCTTATTTACGCCTTCCACTATTAAGTTCTGCGCCAATTCCACAGATGGTGCACTTTCCTGTAGTTTTTCCATTATTTTTAGTCTATTATCTGAGTGTTATGCCATTTTAAAGGCATTAGTAAATGCATGACCACAATAATGTACAGTGCACCATCTTAGTAAGAGATTATACTTTATGTAGCAGCAAATCAAATATGCCCTCTTATATAGATGGCCAAGCAGAATATGTCAGCACTATATGCACTACATTCCATTCAGGACGTTTCTTATGTATTTGAAGAATACGCTATGGCAACCAATGTGCTCAACAGATAATTTGCAGACCTTTTTTTTGGACATTTCCTTTACCATTACACTCCCTTCTCACCTAAAGACACAAGGACCACTGATATTAATTAAATTATAATTAGATCAGTCCTCTAGTGCAGGCCGTTGTTAACAATTTAATTCCCAGAAAGATAAGACATTTATTAACAATTAACTAAAACAAAATCTTAAAATATGTGATGATGGTAAAACTGCAACTACATGGAAGAAGAATAAGATAATTAAATGGCAGGCATCTTCTATTTGAGAAAGGTTAATAAGGAGTATTTTTTTTTTTAGAAAACTCAACAATCCTAGTGGGTGAGCTCTATGCTTACTATAAAAGCTTTCAACAAATTTACTCTGTACAATTCTACATTAGCTTTAAAAGTATTGCTACAATGCATGGTAAATCAAGCTAAAATGCACAAGGCAAAGGAGTAATTATAACGATTACAGCATTTTAAAACTATGCTACAAGCATGCAATTAAAAATGAATTTCAGAACACTGCAGTTAATGTGGCAGGTGGCAAACCACAGGTGAACAAATATCATGAGTACAGCACAATGATAATACCTCTCGCTTCAGTTCCCGTGCGTGGTGTCACACGACCGTCTTAGAGAACAACGTTCACAAAATAAAAGAACAATATTGGTGAGAAATTATTATGGTACTGCTCCTTTTTTGTGAAGAAAACAAAAGTCAAAAGAAATAGCCACGAAAAAATCGAAACAAAATTTGATTGGCAAATCTAAAAAAATCTAAGAAAAAACCTAAACCAGTCGAAAATAGAAAACCGAATCTGGCACCTGGAGTTTTGCATATATACCATACCTAATGACAAGTAAACTACCAATTGAGCCTATCATCATGACAACAGTGTGATCACTGAAAATGTATTATACAATTTCAATTTAGTCAAATGAAAACGACATGCTGACCTTCCAATGTTTTGCGATCTTCATGCTGTACAGTGTCGATGTGCTCCAGGCAGTTGCCATCGATGTTGCGCAGAAACCGTGAAGTGATCCAAGGGAACGATTGCTCGGCAAACGCCATGTAACGTTCTCGAATACGCAGGGCTTGAGTGAGCAATTTGGAGGCATGCCGCAAATCTTCAAGTGGGACCTGAAAAAGAAGTTGCACCAATTAAAAAACACCATCATCAATCGTGGCCGCAGTGCCCGTTCGTGTCATAACTGAACATGCGCTAATAATATAATTGTTAACAATGTTTACAAGAATCTTAAAGAGATCATCTAAACTTACAGCATCGCCAACCACCCCAACTACTGGATATATGAAAAGTTGAGTTTCAAATTTTATTATCTACCACATTTTTCATGTCTATACACTAATTAAGCTACATAAGCATTTGGACAAATAGCATTTAATAACGGACGTTTTGATCAATCTATAAAAGAACTGTAAAGAAAAATATGTAAACTGTAAACTCCTGTAAACTGAAGCATAAGTATATGTTGTCTGCATCGAATGTAAACTTTGTTAAAAACAACCCTTACATCTCACGCAGTAAACATACTTAATTGTTGGGAAAATTTTCGATATCGCCATCTTCGCTTTATTGCGATATTAGGTTTACATTATATACATGCAGATAAAAGGAAATAAAATTGATAAAGTGTAGGTTACAAACTATTGCAAATGTTTTAAGCTAAAACCGCCATATTGCACATTATGATTACATCCTATTAAATTTTCCTTATATTTTGATATAATGTTCAGTTATCAAACATTTACAATTTGCGCCTGAATTAACGAGTTTAAAAAAGCCGGCTTAATTTTTTGTTTACAAAGTAGTATTATATGGCTGTAATGCTTGCCGCGGAGTTTAGGGTGGAAAACGCAGTAAATTCAAACGTAACAGACCATTATTCATGCTTGAAAACCCTTTTGGACATTGTCCAAACATTTTGCAGTTAAATCAATCAACCGTCCACAAGCAATAAAAAGCAACCCCTTTCCTTTAAAAAGAGCTTTTCAGCACAACATATACTCAACTATTATACGGGTTGCGGCTGGTTTTAGGTCTCGACCCCAAAGATTCCGGTCGAAAGTTACAGATGGAAAAACTTCCTTAATGAATAAATAAGGAAAAATGAACAATGCAGTAACGTGAGCCCCTTAAGCAGATTTAATGGGTCTAGGGCATGCACTGGGGCTAGGTGCTGTGCGATGAAAGGGAGAACTGACTAACTGCTAATTTCTATGATAAAATTGATCAAAGAGTGGCTGATATCAAAACCATTGTATAGCCAAAAAGCTAAAAATAATGGAGGGGAAGCATTAAAAGGCGCCGCCACTCGTGTAGAACCAACCCAAACATGAAAAAAAACAGTGTTGGCAATTGTCAAACTGCGCAGCAAATTCCTCATTGCGTTAAGAAGGTCGTCTCCAATGGCAGCAAAAACAAAATATACACGTAGTACCTATTCATTATTTCACTTTTGAGCTAAGGTAAATGATCTCCTGCCAGCTCTCAGAGGTAGTTGGCCTTCTATGAGCGTTTTTTATAGAAAGAACTCAGAAACAACGTTGGTATATCAAAATTACTTAGTTTGGTGGTCGTAAAAGCCCTGGGGTTAACGGACCATAGAAAATAAGATTAAAATACATGTATTACATTTTATGAACGAGTATCATTTGAACATCAGACGTGTTCGACTGATAGGTCAGCCGACCTATTTATTAGGCGGCTATGTCCACACTGGAGGAAACGGAGGAACGTCTTGTTGCTAATTGTTGCCACTTTTTTCTGGAAGCATAAACACATGTTCTTACATAAATTTAAGTTTCCAGAAGCTACATGAAATTCCTCTATGTTTCCTCCAAAGTGGACGTAGCTGTAGGAAAACGCATATATTTAGTTTCTCCGATTAATTATTTACCAACTTCAATGCACTACGAAATTTACTGGGCATTGCTCAATGCCCAATGCCCAATTGCGCAATGCCCTATATTTATTTGTAAAATTCACAATTCCGTGTAAATGGGAAGGGTTGAGGAGAGCAGTAGTAAACTGCCTTGTTAAAACTCCGAACAATTTGGATGACAACACCCTGAAAACAGCTTGTGCATATAAGCGCTTGGAGACATGTCGTCTGGGGTCTCCATGGGGTTCGATATGGCTATAATACGAGGGGTGTTCATTAAGTTATTGCAATCATTTTTTTAAAAAAAAAAACGCTGTATGGATTTTAATGAAATTTGTTGGAAAAACTTCCATTATTCCTGAAAACAATTCAACATTTAAAGATATGTTTCAAAAATTGCACGTTCTTAAGATCGGAAATCAAAGATGGACTCCGAGGAGATATATAGTGGTTCAGCAGCGTTTTTTTAAATTTTTTTAAGGCATTTGAGGAGCAGAAATGGGTGAAATGTTTAAGGTTCCAGTAATGTCCAAACGTTCGGTCTATGAGTGGATTGAGATTTGAGAAGTTTGGAAATAGACAACTGTGAAAGATGCCCAGACACGTGAACCGCCTGTGTGTGTCAGAATTGCCGATTTGTAACCTTTGGCTTAAACGCTAGCTGACCGCGTTTTTTCAGAGAGGCATATAATCGCTACCAGAACGATGGGGATAATTACAACTCCCAAATGGACATTTTTGAATAATAGATGACGTTTATAAACATGTATTTCTCTACCAAATTTCATTGAAATCCATACCGCTATTAAAAAAAATGATTGCGGAAACTTAATGAACATGCACCCCTCGTGTTTTAGTCCAGCAGGGTGATTCTAGCCAAATAAAAGTCATGCAAGCACGTCATACTGGCATAATGATGAAATCTGCTAAAGGCGTAAAAGGCCCATTGAGACTAACACAAACAAATAAAGGTGCAATTACAAATTATATTAAAGAAAAAAGTACAACAAATACAGTAAAAGATCTTTATGGTCAGAAAAGGGACATCAAAATTGTTAAGATCCGGCTAATCGCAGAAAACAGTCCCTATAGGCGGCCACCCATGCGTACACGTGTGTACGATCAAGTGGCCAACTCTAGTGTAACCACCACTGATTTGTTGTGAGAAAGTTGCTTGCAATACTTTAAATGCAGACAGTATATTTTCAAGCATTCCTTCTAACAGCCAAGTTGAAGCAACAGTTCAGTTAAATTCACATGACCAAATTCCTGGAACTAAACTGAATTGATCTGAATGTACATATAAAGTGTACGCATTTTGCAACTAACTTCGTTGAAGGACATTCTCAATGACTTTGTTTTGAAACCTGATCAACGGGGATAATGCAATGACGACAACTTCTACGCTGCAGCGTGCAAGTATAAAAACAAGGAATGAATTCTCTGAGTCTAAAACTGCGGCCGGGTGGCACTACTCGTTCCAAAAACGTTTCAATGAACTTTTACTGCGTATACGATGTTTGGCAATATAAGCCGTCACTAAAGAGTTCGTCGAACCTTGCATCCTTAAATGCCCTAAACGATTTTGGTTGATCGCCGAGAAAAGCATCTGGTTTATTAATGGCCAAATGTTTGGTGAGGAAAGGTAAGCATAAACCTATACTTCGAGATATCAAATTATCTCTTAATTAAAAAATAACACGTAACGATAGCCTCAAATTCAATTCTGCTAAAAGGTTCAAGAATCTGCATCTTCCAGAAATAATTTGAAAAAATAAAATAAATAAAATTAATAAATGCATTGTAAATGCAAGTAAAATAATTTCACCCAACATAAAAAACAAATGCTATAGTTCAAGCGATAATTTAACAAATACTCTCATAAAAAACCCTGCCAGCTTCTCAACGCCTTGCCTTCATTAATCTGGGATGCATATTAAAATGATCACTTATATCAGATGACATTGGAAATTGAAAGAGCAAAGTCTAATTGCGATTAAAAGTTATTACGTAATACCTCGACAGTTCAACACAACTTTCCAAACCCATAGATCATCGATTCACGCGTTTTAAAAATCAGCTGCAGATATTTAAGTGGCACATTTAAAAATGTCATTGAAATCATATCCATGTCACTAGAATTCTTTGCCAAATGGTGACATTTTTTTTAATAACAGCTTCTCCAAATTTCCTTCAATTTTATGGACGCTGCAGCGTGGTTAGAAGGATACCTTTCAATTGTTGCAAATTGATATTACACGATGAATATGATTGATGAATCCAAGTTTGTCTAACCTGACTTTCACGATGAATGTGCAATTGCTCGCACGCGGTCTTTTAAGATGGCTCCAGAAATAAAAATCTACTTACCCCAGACGTGTCTTCGCCACTAATCGAAACTCGCTGAAAATGAGGCACAAAATCGTAGTCGTCGATATTCTTTTCGTGCTCCTCGGCCACTTCCTCAAGGCCTTCGTCAGATGGTTCATAATGGTTTTGCTTCTCTTCTATCTCCTTTACAATTCTGTAAACATTAGTTACGAAACACATTAGAGTGATACAAACACGATATCAAAGTACTGCCCAGAATTCCTCTGGAAAATCACCCCCGATCGTTTAAACCTAGTACTTAACTACGGTTTCAATTAACCCGCCCTCATGATTTGCTTAATACATAACTGCCATCTACGATAACCCAATTTCACGTAAACCTATACATTATCAAGTCAATACTAATTAAGGACACAGCATGAACGGAGATTATTAAGCATGCACTACAAACGCACAAAAAACCATTTTGAACACTTGGACCTGCCAAAATCTCAGGTACTTGATGGAACCACCGGTGCTTTTCTGCTAAAAAAAATAGCTCGATGCAAAAAAGTTAGAAAGATTAGAGAGGCATTAAAGAATCAAAAACTGGAAAGGAAAAATCATCAAAAACCAGGTAGGGAAATGCATCGAGTTGTCCCTAAATTAATTTCCAGAAATGTTCTGGACGAATGTGTGGCAAAACAAACTTTTAAGAAAAAATATCTTAATTGCGACTATATTTATGCTAATTGCTTCTGCTTCGTGACTATATAATCAAGTTAGAATCGAGCATCGATTTCGTCCGAGCCAGCTAATTTGCAAAACACGTGTGCAGTGTTTGTGATTAGTGTATCTAGCTTCAGAACCAATTATAGGTTAATGGGATTATTCGTTAATTAGCAAGCACTGAATTCAAAAGAGGCCAACCTTTGAAACCGAATTGTCCACGGCTGGTTTATCCCGCAATCTGTTTCAAAAGCCGCAATATTATTTTTAAAAATGTCGACATCGTCGGAATAGTCTAGCGAGCATTCCCTTTCGAAAAACATGACTTCATAGAAGTTCCGAATTGCGAAAAACCCCGAGCTTATTCGTCGCAAGAGCTCTTGGCGGATGATCAGTTGTAAGCAACTGTCAGAGCAAACTTGGCAGTGCGCGCGGCTCCCAGGTTCTGCATCTAATGACAGCGCGATCGCGGGAGCAATCTGTTGATTTATACAGTAGTTCAACTTCTCGAATTAACATGGCACGGATTACTCAATTCGCTCAATCGCTATCATCAGCTCGTCTTGTTTTTGTCCCCCCACTCAAAGGATGGCGTATTGCCGGGTCGAGTGATTTGGAAATTGTTTTCAAGTTTTAATTGCTCAAGTTTATGACTGGCGCCTAAAAATCTTCGAATTCCATAGCGCTGACCAGGACAATTGTATCGCAAAGTGCAATTTTCGTATCGTTGGCGGCACGTTATGCAATGGTGCAATTTCACGGCTCATTTGATAAGCACGATGCATTTATTCGATCGTCATGAGAGTGAATCTGAGTGATCCATATCGGCAAGCTTTTTCCGGAAAAAGCGGCGGTTTTATCGTCGATAATATACTGGGAAGGAGATCGAGACGGCGTTTAGAAACAGGAAATTTTGCCACAAACCAGCATTCTGAATGATCTATAAATAACGGATGAGCAAAAACACGTCGAAAATAACTGCCAAGGTTGCGACTACGTGGAAACGTCGACGTACAAGTAGCTGCTTTCCAACCCAAATTTCCAAATTTCGGCGCGGCTCGAAAAATGTCCCATTCGACATCGCGAAACTGCGCATTTTTAAATGTCCCGAATCGTTTGTTACCCCGGGCTAAACAACAATACCACGCGATTCCACATCAACAGAAAATTTGGAATTGTTCCACGATTACAGGGGTGAAAACACCCGAAATAGCCACGAAAAGTTTAAGTTAAAAGAAAAAACAAAAAACATTTGAAATTTGCTGAGGAGCCCGTAGGATTTCCAGACATTTCAGTTTTTAGATAACCAAGTCATTAACTTTTTAGGTTATTTTTACCACGGAACAGACTGTAGAAGAATTAAGAAGCTAATTCTCTTTGTCAATTGTCATGTTCTAGAGTATATTAATTATCCAATTGAATAAGAAGAATACGCTGAAAGTGTCTGCAAAGTGGTTGCACCAGAAAGCAAGCTACATGTATATACGTGTATAAATACATAGAGGTTTTTGCGCATGTACAGTGTATAAAATGGATGGTGCACCATGGTGTGGAAGAAGGGAAATTTCAACATTTGAAATAGCCATTATTAGCGGCCATGTACATGTATGTTATTGAAATTTATTCCTATCACTGGATATGTGCAGTGTACAGAAAGACAATAAGAAGAACTTGGAAGAAGCATCTTGGTCGTGATCAAAATTGTTTACAGTTTTTCTTGCTCGATCATATAAAAACGTAAACCTTATACGACTTTCAGAAAATTTGAGGTTTCTCAATAATTTTCATTAAGTTGAAAGAAGGCATTTCAATATACAGTACATGTATTCGATGATATTAACCGCTATAAACAGCCGCATTTGGATTATACAGCGTGCAAGTATACATGTATTATGTATACTGTACATAAGCAAAATCAGCTTCCACTGTATCTGTAAGCTTTTCGCAATGAATGAGTTTTCAGTGAGCTTTTTAAATTGAAACGTATATATTAGCGATTACATGTACAATGTACTCTCAATTCCACATTTAGAAAAACAAAGTCATAAACAACAGCTGTACCACCCAGTTTGTAAAACGATATCTTATATCTATGATTGAGTATACATGTACAGTATATGTTTCCATTTGTTAAAAGGTCATGATCAAGTGTAAGAATTACGTACAAGATTCTATGTAATAAATGTGTAACAGAAGTCGTGCTGTATGCTCGATAAACAGCGCGTTTATATGTTCATGTATTTTCGCGGAGATTAAAAAAATAATTAAGTTCAACGAATGGAGCAGATTAGCTCATTAATTAGGAAGTTCTGCCATTAGCTAAACTGTTTTGAAGAACGTCTTGTGTAACTATACTCTTACGAAAAACTGTTAATGTTAAGTACATGTGAAATAGCCCCACCTTCAATTAATTTAGGAAAGAAATGGGGATCCAACTCACTGAAACAGGTCTTGCATCCCGCCTCTGTTTGCAAAATTAAAAGGAAGACAAAAAATACAGTCAACATTTGACACAAATATTCAACAATATCTGTAATAAAAACAATGTTCTCATTAGGAAGACCTTGTGTTAATTTTTAAACCATTGCGGGTCAGCATACCAGTTTATTCAATGAACGTAATCAACAATCAACTAGCTGTTAATTAGCATATATATATGCAGCAGTTTAGGAAGGATTTATGAGCAGAGTGAAATATCGTGTGATCGTGCAACATGCACATTGAACATACAACTAAGCCCAGTAATCTGTTATTGATATAATTCCATGCAAAAAAAGATAAGGCAAATGTCCATGAAGAATACTGATGAAGGAAACTGGAAGTGTTGCCAAATTAATTTTGTAATTTCTATTACAAAATTATAAAGTATAATTTTTTTCCGTTTCTTTTCCTGAGAGGCGTAAATATCAAGGGATTTGATAAGCAACACGATACATTCATGATCGTATATAGAAGTCATGGCTGAAGATGCCATATGCGCAACGTGTAAAATTTATTGAACAAACCAATAAATCAAAAATAAAGTAAATATGTATCCGCTAATTGGAATTTTTATCAATAGAACTGAACACAAACTATAACCACTATTTGATCATTTATGAAGAGTATTTCATTAATTGTAAAAAATGTTTTCTTTCTCATGATTATGCTCGATGAACGCAAAAAATTCCATTACGAAATAAGCGGACATTTTGGAGTGTTGGAATTTTTCATCTCATTATGTACAGACAACAACAGTCTGCAACAAAGTGGTCGATAATCAAAATGCAACCGCGTAAAGCGTAGTAACCATAAAGATTTCCTTGAAGCGTATGATTGAAACAATTAATGTCAAACAGCTGAACTTGTTTTTGGGCAATTTTCCTGTTACGGATTTTCGGACATCCACTTCAATGTATAGTGAAGTTAATTGTATCATTTCCGTTTATATGCGAAACATCAGTATCTCATTTATGTCTGCAAATATATTTTAGTGGTGCTTCAGCCTCGTCAACAAAATTCGTCACAGATTTCCTCGACTTCGTAGATATCTAAACGCACGTATCATTTTCAATCGCATAATGCAATCCAGAATTACAAAGATAGAGATTTTTGACATAAAAGTATACTTTTCCAAAAGACAAAAATTAAAAAAAAAACACTTATAAATCAAAAGCGCAATCAAATGGATGTCGTTCGAGAGATTTACTTCTGTCATAAAGGTCTGTAGCATCTTCGCTGTACAATGTTTACGACCATGAACTGATTCTCTGCAGTAATTTCCATCCGCATTGGGAGCCCAGGCAATGCAGTAGAAGAGCATAGGACGCAATGCGCTTGTGATGCAACTGTACCTTTACGCCCAGAGGTTTTTCACCATTTACCTTCAAAAATTGAGGCATTATAGTACTGTATACAGTATTCTGAGATATGATGACAGTTAATTTTTAGTTTGCTGGAAATATTATTGTCGCATGCATGCAAAAATATCGAATAACTTTAAATGTTTGCAGGCTAGAAGCAAAGAAGACAGCGCAGCCAGGTTTGACAAAGCGAATAATTAGACCAATAGGAGCACTGCTAATTGGTAAAGTAGATAATTTAAGCCACACCTACCTGACACTTAGTTGCCTCTGGATGGCCTTTTTCTTCTCGATTCTTTCAATGGGAAACTGGGGAACTTCATACGGTGCTGAAAGTTCATTAGTCAGGGTGTTCTGTTCGTTGCTGCTGAAGATGGATTGGGCCAGCTCTTGCAGATTGTCGTCCAGATTGGAGTGAATCACTTTGGGAATCAGATAGGTGGGGGAAGCGGCTCCGTATCCTGGCGATTCGCTGCCTACAGAGCAAATTAAAACACAGACTGCAAATAAGCCGAAGAAAATTCACAAAAAAACCGTTGTCCAATAAGGGGTAATAAGCTTAACCTTCACGCAATGTATTGATTTTTCGCGCTGGTGTTATTACGGCACAATCTCGATTATGACCTGGATATACAAGTGAATTTTTGTTCACTTTCGTGAATGCATCGTATAAATACGACAGACCTCGAGGTACATTTTCCCATTAACACAAGGTCTACTTGTGCAATGTGCATCATAACTAGTCTGAATAGCCGCCGTTGCTAGGAAATTCCAGCAAATTGCGATCAAAACATGCTCCCATTATCGTGCCAGAATAAAAGAGGTCGAAAACCAAGGAATCGCTACACATTTTCGGTTGAAAAGATATCTCTCTAAGACAAGCGTTGCGTTTTGAAAGTTACAATTCATCCTGCTAATGTATACAGGGTGTTTCATAAGTAATAGTCAAAAATTGTAGGGGTTGTAGAGGGTAGTAAACTGAACATGTTTAGTATAGGAACCTAGGGGTGCCGACGTCATTTAAAAA
>JAQGAO010002687.1:0-18875 GCA_034697705.1 Ommatoiulus sabulosus
ATTTCGGGAAACCCCCCGGCGATTAATTGAGGTAGGCGGCTATTGCGGGTCCGGCGCTTAATTCCGTATTTACGGTAACTAGTTTATTATCACATTGGTAAGTTCGGCAGAAAATTTAGTTAATAATGGCCTTCACTAAATGATTTCTGGTTTGCAATGAGAAAAGTTATTCAAATGAATTTTAGTGGAAATTTAATATCGAGAGATGGCAAGTGAATTGAAAATATCTCGTATGGCAGAATATAAAATCTCAAAAAACAAAAAAGAGATGGGAAAACTCATAAACAAACTCAGAATAAGCAATCAGTGTAAACTATCTGTGAGGTAAAAACGACAGGCTGTTAGATTTGCTCTGAAAAATCCAAAAAGATCTTTATAAATGTTTGGCAAACGCATTGCGTCTGCATCATGGAAGGTTGGGACACAAACTATCAGAAGTATACTAAATTGTCCAGACATAAAAGGACAATGGCTGATTAGTAGCTCAGAAAATATTCTCCATAGACTTTAGCATGGGGTGGCAGTGGTATGGTTTTGGGGCTGTATGAAATGCAGAGGAGACAAATTTGGAATAAGCATGATAGTTTGTAGTGTTCCAACCTTTCCTGTTGCTGACGCAATGTGCTTGCCAAACATTTATAAAGATCTTTTTTGGATTTTTCAGAAGAAATGTAACAACCTAACAACTAGTATAGGAGGGTGTTCACATACTTTTTTGCAGTGAAATACTCATTTTTTTTAAATATTTTCCTATTTTTTGCAAATGTTTTTTGTTTTTACATAATACATGCAATGCACTAAATATAACACGTGTACGTTTTTAAATGTACTACATTTCATTTACCTGTGAACGAGGAATGTTAGTGTTCACATGCTTATTTTTCCAAGTGTATGTAACTTTATAAAATCAAGTACACGGGAGAAATAAGTTAAGATTAGCATACCTGACATGCGGAGACCTCGCTTAATGAAAATAATTTGTTCCAACAAACCTGTTTGTACCTTGAATATGGTTTTCCTGTAGGAATCGATGTAAAAATAATTAATTCGTTACTTGCCTGTTCAATCTACATGTAGTTTGACTTTACCAAATAAGATTCACTTTTAAAATCAAGTCCTGAAAAATGAGCGTTCATACGAATAGAGAGGAATCGTTTCAACCCACTTGTTATTTGCTTTCACTTTTCAAATATGCAAATAAATCTCAACATCCCGTGAACCTATCAGTGTACACGCAGAATACATTTTCAAATTTAAGCAGGAATGGAAAGGATTATTGACTCGTGAGACTTTCATGACCTTAACCAAATTTTCTTTAAATATTTAAAATAAAATTTAGGTCATGAAAGTCTCACCAGTCAATAATCCTTTTAAATCCTGCCTAAAAGTAAAAAAAAATATTATACGGTGCATGCCCTTTGCATGAAAGTGTTGGTTTGTATTTGTAATTAAGAGCGTAGTTATCACTTTGGTAATCGATGCTAAACGCGTTTTGCAAAGTGGTCCTTGTGCCACGCACAGCCCTCTGGGAATAATTTATTAGATTGGCTGGAATGAATTCGATTTATTTCCATTCAAAATACTATGCATTAGCGATGGTAGATTTGGTCAGCTGCTCAGATTTTCGATCTGATATTCACTGCTGAAACTTCACAAAATGGGATAGGTTTTAATGCATTACAAATTCAGTCTGGTTTGATTTTATTCATCGAAGCATACTGTCTGCCGTATTTGCTAATGCAGCAACAATTTTTGTATTCGGTATGGAGACTGAATAAATTGAAATGTTATTTAAATTATTTCGCGATTGATGTGATGCGATAATGCAAATAAAATAACCCAATACATATATATATATATAGGGAATAGATTTCTTTTATTTATTTCAGAATGCAAGTTGTAATCAATTAATTTAAAACACTTCAACTCAAAAAAATAAAATGATGTCGATTAAATTTTAAAACACTTAACGTTTCCTCTTGTTGGCCTTTCTATTAACTTATGAGATAATTTTCTATTAACTTATATAAGATAATTTTCTTTAACACTCGTTAAACCGTGTTATTTTCAAGAAATTGTCATGGTTTTATGAAATCGTGCCAAAAACATGTCTAATTTATCCTAATTTAAACATGGCTCTTGCATGTAAATCAAATGAAAGTCAAATGAGCGTAAACGGTGTGGTGAATTATCAAAATGATCGCTTACATGTTCTATTATTTTTGTAAGAATGGTTTATTTAATTCAAGCCGTTTTTAAGATTTTGGCCAGTGTATCACTCAACTAAATTTTGTTCTTAACTTCGGTAATTTTCTTATTAATTACTAAACCAAGTTTTTCTTCATCTTTTTATAGGCTAGTTTTCACCCAATATCAATTTCAATTGCAGCTTATTGCAATCTCAGCCAACTAATAATAAGCGGGGGGGATCAATATGTGCTGTTTGCTCATAGTCTTTAACGATATAAAATTCATTAAAAATGCGATGGGCACACATTCTTTAATGCCAGCCAATTTCGTCAGTTCAAACAATCTGCACGCTCACTCGCATTAATTTATGATGATTATTGCAAAAAGGACTGGCGTTATGAAGGTTAAAACTTAGGTTATTACTCGAGCTTGTAGTCGTAAGGAAAAGAAATAGAAGTTATGAATTTTCCATAGCGTATTAATATGGCAATCACGGTGCGTTTATGAAAATGTTTGGAGACGAATGCTGTAATGAGACATTTCATAGCTGTTGGCTAAATATCATATTTCCGCTAATTAGAGTTCAATGCATAATATATTAACCTATCGCTCTTATATAGTAGAAGTTAATTCATTAGGAAAAACTTGCTTTATACGAATTTCTGATAGTAACGAACTGATGTTCAGTCTCCGATCTAGGATATGGACCAATATTGTTGTTAATTTATTCGTTTAAAACGAGTTCCGGATTCTGATTTGAGCAATTTTCCGCTAAAACGAACAAATTTCCGACTTCCCAAGCATCCGCGCTTTGTTAGGTTAAAACTATATTCCGACAATGCCAAATAAAAAGGTACGTTATAACGGGGAATTTCCCGCTGAAAGGTGGAACACCTTCCCATTCCTATGTAAATGCTTAAATGCATTTTTTATAGAAAACTTTGTTTGACCACTACTGTACGAACATCACTCGTAAATGCAGCTAGCTTGCGCAGCAATTTAGCAGCTTTATGCAATAACCTGTTTAATGTTTGTTCGGTTTAGCAGCAAATTGAAGGAAGATAAAAATTCTTAAAATATTCCTTCGAGATCCAATTACTTGGAAAGCAAATATTTATACTGAACCATACTAGGACATTCTCCGATCAATACGTTCAAACAGCTGAAGTTGAACGAGCAGACCTTGAATGAATTATGCCTATAACCCATACTAACAGTGTTTATCAAATCGATAGAATGCGTATAGTTGAATCGTTGTCTATTTACAAGCGCTCATGGATGTAGTATTTTATGATAAAGCGTCATGAAATCATAACATTTTTGAAAATGAATTAAGTTTTGTTTTAAAATGGATATGGGAATTTTGTATTAACAAAGGATTAACTAAAACAACATTGTTCAAAATATTACGCTATACAGTTTGTAAAGAGCAACGAAACATTGTTTCCAAATTGTGTTCCAGTAATTTCCATCAAACTGTTTCACTAATTTTTTTAGGATACAGTCCTGGCAAAACATTTTTTATTTTATAAATCACTGTTTCGTGGCATGTTTTCGTGACCCATCCAGTGTCGGTCCATATTATCCATATTTAGAGGAAGAAATGTTTCCGAAATATTCTGCTTGCGGCGCTTCTACCGAGGGAGACAAATGAAGGTGCTGTCGCCTGTTTTTGACCTTTGTTGACACGAGTTGTCCACCATTTTGTGTCGAGTGATTAAACTGTTTCGTAGATGTGGGACACAATGTTCCCGAAACAAGTTTCAGCAGCAGATGCGCGAAAACGTGTTTCGGTAACATTTTCAAGAAACGGAAACTGGAACGTTTGTTTCACAAAAAATGTTTTCTTGGTCTGTACTAGGCTATTGGAATTTTACTCTTGTTTTACATTTGACTTTAAACGTAAATTTGTTCACTTCAGTTTCCCGGAATATTCAACAACCCGTAACAGTGCCGATGAGACTGCGTGTCCACTCTTATGGACAATTAGTATTATAAAAGGCCTTGAAGGGATCATTTTCTTGACTAGTTGGCGATTAAAGAGTTTTCCGTTCAATTAACTTTAATGGCGGACTGTAAGGGATAGAAAAGTTTGGAGTCAGTCCGTTCTGTATACTGCAGCGGTCCCTCCTCGGGGACGTTAAATTGAATGTGGAAGCAAGTTAGCAAACGACGAAATTAGCGATGATCAAATCACTAAACTGGCATGTTGGAAGAGTCCCCATTAGTCGCTCTCGCTTTGTCATCGAGCTTTTGGTGAAGCAAATAATTGCCAGTGTAGTCTCGTAACACATTTAAGTGGGCCATGAATTAAGAACAGGAGCATAATTCCCAAACGCCGGAGCTGCTTCGCTCAATTCTGTCAATGTTGTTATCCTAAAACAGCAGCTGTGCCTTCGCGCAAGATGCGCTATCTCAAGTTATGATCCTAATTTCAAGCTAGCAGGCAAACCCTATCTCTCGATTCTGCTTCTTCTAAGAATTTACTCGAAAAGCAAAGCGCCCTTCTCTGACGATGGCTCCCTCATCCCAAAATGAACTGGAGAACCCCCGATCTCAAATGGAAATTCTTAAATTGGCCATGTAATTGGCTTTTCTTACATTCTAGGTTATTTCCTGTTCTGTTCTTGATGTAGAGCGTAGACGAACCGTAATGTCCCGATATTCATTGTATTTATCCCTTTTTCGTTTAATGTCGTCTGTACACCTTCGCTCGGAGTTGTTGAAGTTTTTTGCTACGAGATTGTTGAATGTCAAACTGCAGGCTCTATTTCATGATTGTTCGGAGAATTTGGCTCGTGCATAGTCCCCACAAGGAAAGGGGTGGTGGTCTGACAAGGTTCTAGCCTGGTGGATCCATATTGTGTTTTAATCAATATACAGTATATGTTAGTTATGTTTTAACATTTCAGCTGAATTAATTTATCCTAAACAGAGGTAAATATCTAACAAATTAATAAATTGCTATGATTTATTTAACGCTTGGTATCGAAATTCGGTCACGCCATTCTGCGAAGATATCCTTGACTGCGTTAAAATGACAGATTTAAAGGCAAGTCATTGGGTTAATCTGAATTTGATGCATCGACACCCTTTATAAATTGGCAATCACTGCGAACATATCTGTAAGCGGTGTTTAACATTCACCAGGAGTAAATTCGTGAAATTCAAGGCTAGTTAATGCATTTATCTGAATTTGATGCATCAGTAGGTATGCTAGAATGTCAGTTGAATTGTGAGAAATAATAATTTTTTCCCCCCTGTAAATTGGCAATCACTACGAACATATTTGCAAGCAGTGTTTAACACTCATCAGGTCGAGTAAAAGTTGTGAAATTCGAGGTCAGTTAATGCGTTTATCTAAATTTCATGACTAGGCACATAAGCTAGGGTGTCAATTTACCATCAAAATTTCGTTATTGAACTGGTTAAGTAGAGCTAAATACAATTGTGGAAGATATTAATTTTTGCCCCCGATCGATTGGCAATCACTGCGAACATATCTACAAGTAGTGTTTAACACTAATCAGGGGTAAAATTAGTCAATTCGAGAGCAGTTAATGCGTTAATCTGAATCTTATACCTCGGCACATAATCTAGGGTGTTACTTTACCATCGACTTTTCGTCATCGATTTGGTTAAGTAAACCTAATTACAATTGTGGAAAATATTAATTTTGCCCCCTATAAATTGGCAATCACTGCGAACATATCTGTAAGTAGTGTTTAAAACTCGTCAGGAGTAAAATTCGTGCTTTCTCTTTTGATGTCTCACAAATGACGAATTTTATATTACTTTTTACGCATGATTACGATGTAACCTTAGAGATCGATAGGCGGCCTTCCAAATATCCTGGCTCGGGGCCCCGGTTCAGGATATAGTGGCCATGATCGTGTGATTTCCGCTTTTAAGGCGTTTGAAATATTTCCAGCTTTGATAATATTTTGTTCACCAAAGGTACATTCATGGCATTTCCGTCTCTATTATGAACCTCATAGCATCATTCTTGTCTCTGACCACACCTGTCTACGATTTTATAGCATGCACACTGCAAATATTGGCACTTCCTAATAAGCTTAGCTTCACCGAAGGATTAACAGCAACTGAAGAGTGTGTTGGTGGTGGCTGCCATATCACGATGTCGATTCTCTCCAAATAAGCCAAATATAATGTTTGGACGAATGCCTAATGACAATGAAATGTAACACGAAGTCAACCTTTCACTCTTAATGACGCTGGCATACTTGCAATTGTAATAAGGTTGTCGTGCAGGTTATCGTTTGGTTTTCCGCACCGTGCACGTTTGCGATTTGCATCAGGATTTTGACGCGTATCACTCACTGTCACCATACTAAGCCTCCTTAACTCCATATAGTTCTAGAAAATGTTCATTTTTTCGAATTTGTCAATCATTCTGGGTAAACGTCTACAATAACTTAATAAATTTCGCTTATTTCAAAATATTCGTTTTGTATGTGCATTGATAATGCGTCCTAATTAATCCCATCATTTGGTCTGGTATTGTGTCTGCAACATCTCACCGAGCAGTCGATGGAAGTCCTTCTACAAGTATATAGTATAGTTGATGTAGCCTTCACCAGGGGATATTGCTACTTAATTATTAATGGTGTTTTCAGAATTACACTCACTCAGGAGGCAGGCATTCTGGTTATACCTCTTCAGCAGAGGTGTGCTACAAAAACCTTCGATTTACTGACGCCAAATGGGTATTCATCATTGCATCGTTACTGTATTCGTAGAAATTAAATATTACGTATTTTTGACAACATATACCCAAATTTCTGAAGGAATCTCATCATAAACTGAATAAAATCTACGTACACTGGACTTAAAACTTTATTAATGCAACATCTTAAAGATACGTATGCATCTTGAGGGAGTGTATGTTGAGAGATGTATATATGATGTTTTTAAAATTTTAAAGAACCTTTTGACTTTGTGACATTATCATCCTGCATCAACTCCGACAAGACATCTGATAGCATTACGTCTTTATTATCCATCGGCAATGTTTTCCCAATAGGGGACTTTTCATGCCTTAATGAGAACGTCATATTTTCCTTTATGAAGATTACATTTCCGATCTCTGCGTTGCTAAGCATCGACAACATCTTACGCTCTCAATTGCCATGCGCCCAAAGTTCAATAAAAAAACATCTCATTCTCATAATGCAGATCAAATTCGGAGTCTATATGCATGTACAATTTCGAGACTTACGAAAGCACTCGCATCTTGAGCCTAACATTTATGCCATTAAGTTATTCTGACTTACTGTAGTTTCTGCAATTGGAGAAGCACGACTGCTTTTCTGCAGGTTATCTTAATGGTGCGAGCCAGTTTCTGAGAATTGTACTCGTTTGTGAAATGAAAATAAAACTGTTGCGGTGAACAATCTTTAAATTATTAAAATGTGATACTACGATCTCGTATGTAATCAAATTTTTTGTACTTTTGAACTTTTGCTGAGGATAGTAATACACTGTAGTCGCTAATATTAAGTTTCTCCCGCACATTCATTGTTGTCGTTGTGCGTTCTAAGCAAATATGTGTAGAAGGTCATTGGACCAGGTCTTAATGTGGTGTTTTTGAGCGAGACTTACCGTATTTTGTACAAATTGTATGGACTGCCATTCAGAAATGTTGACATCTGTTGAATTAAATTGGCTTTAATACTGTGTAATACAGTATAATGCACTGTTATTTTGCTTAGTTTCTATTGCGGTGGTATTTGTACAAAACTTCTCAGGAAGCCAAATTTCATACCTGCCAAATTAATAAATTGCACTAATTTATTCAACACTTGGTATCGAAATACTGCCTCGTACGTCACTCTGCGAAGATATCATCGACTATGTTAACATGACAGATTTAGAGGCCAGTTAACGCGTTAATCTGAATTTGATGCATCGGTACGTAAGCTAGGGTGTCAGTTAACCACCAACGTTTCGTCATCGAACTGGTTAATTAAAGATAAATTAGTGTAAATACGCGCTACCTGTCTGTCAGAAAAGACTCCTCTATGGATTATATAGGCATGGCAATTATAATACGGAGTTCCCTCGCTGCTGAGGTTTCCATCGTAAATTTAATGAAATTGTCAACAAAAATATGGTGAATTTTGCTGCACCTGTATGCTATTTAATTACTTCATTTTTACATGTGTACTCCTAGCAAATATTAAATGAAATAATTGGATGCACTAGAACGAGACGTTTTAATTTCCTGAAATCAAATAGCGCAGCAATTAGAAGTGATCCACTTTTTCACAAACTTCTGATTTAATTTTGTTTTCTGGCCTTATTTTAAAAATACAGTTATGACTTGATATTCCAACTGGAAAAAACCATGTCAATTAAAAGTATGATGGAGGCATCATTTTTCTCTTTTATACTTATTATACTCAATTTAACTTGTTTACAATTTTCAAAAGGGCGAACCATTAGCGTAGTTCACCTTTTCATGTATTTTGATATTCCTTAACGTTCATACCTGAGGATTATTCAACAACTACTTGATGTAAGGTACACATGTTGATAAAAGATAATTTTAAAGCATATGGAGTGAAAGAATTATATTCGAACAAAACTTATCGTTTTGATTAAAGGTACTAAATATCAATCTACAGTGTACCTTAGTAACAGATTTGGTCATCAATGTCCAACTTTTTTTAATAAGAGTCTAAACATATATGTAAGAAAACATCAAATTAATTCAAAGATGCTGATCACGAAGCTAAATGGTCACAGTTGGTACGAAGTACAATTGTATAACCCTCCATTTTTATCTCAGTGAAATAATAAGGGACGAAGGACGAAGCGATCCACTATCTGGGTTTCATCTAATGGAGACTGTCGTACGCCGTAATGGCTTTGGGGAAATGGGATTCTACAAATGATCTAGTATCCTAAGGTGACTCTGATAACTGTCCAGGGAATGGGTACTGCCGCTTGCACGATAGCCAATGTTAAAGCAAGAATACTTCTCAAAACGACTAGTCAAGAGATCGATTCAATTAAAAAGCGGTGTGCTATGAGCCAGCCAAAAGTTCGTCAAATGAAATTTGAAATCAGCCTGCTTTGGAAATGTTGTCAGCCTCCTTATACAGACTCTTAACACAGTATATGAGGTTAACCAGTATTGTCACTTCGTGTCGATTCCTTTCATCTCTTGTCATCAAATCCAAACGAAAACTAACTTATTAAAATATAAATTATAAACTGCAAACCATTTGTACACAAAACAAACGTGGAATATTTTGCAAATTTAAACTTTGAAAACGTTGAACATTTTGCATATTATAAGTTTCCACAGCATTGTGAGGATAGCTGCGACACTGTATGCGCTGCTTCGATCACGACAGACGGCGCCACCAGTCACAAATGGTTTCAGATAATTGGCCAAGTGACTTTACCGTACTGGTTTAGCTCATATACTGTGCTCTTAAATGCTACAAGTGAGTCATGTGCTCGAATCATTGCTCGCGTGACATTTTGTTTCTACTACCTTTTAAAAATGCCATACTCATTAAAACTATCGCTATTAAATGGTTTGGCTTTGTCCTAAAGTAGCCCCTCAAACTGACCGTATTCCAAATGAGGTAAGGCCTGAACAATAAAACGGAAAGGGTAGAGTCAGGCGTTACTATAAAAGCTGTAAATGTATACTATACCTGCATGGCTACGACTATTTATTGTTTCCATTCATGAGCAATCGTACTTTGTGACAGAACAAACGCATGCCTTCTGCTGCCTTTAGATTGACAGCAGTGGTATTATTGACAATAAAAGCACTTTGAATAGCTGTAAATGCACCACCCCGTTTTGAATGGAAACTCTAGCTGTATTGCGTGCAATTAATTGGAAATGAGAATGCGTTTGGGAGAACCGCAGAACATGCGGGGAATGTACTTTCGACCACATTTCAGGCTGTCAGTATGAAGTTCTACGTCGTACTTATTGTTGGGACCAATCAACACTCCCGATGCAAACAAAGCAGATTTTTACGTCGAATTTGATTTAGTCCATTGTGCATGCGCGTACGTTTCTTTCATTTTATTTTGCAACGCCAACATTTGTATCAGATACCTTTAGGACTGGCTTGTTATTGATCGATTTTATTGAATAATGGATGGAAGGTGGTAACTTTCGAATAATTTTTAATTTTCTGTTTCAAAAAAATTTCAGAAATGGATAATGTATACGAGAAGATGTTTTTTAAGACATGCCACGGATATACACTGGACAAAAATATTCTTAATTTAGACATGTTTCGTGTCTTAAATTTGTTTAATCATCTTAAATGTAGACGTCTTTGAAAATTTAAAACATGAAATATGTCTAAATGAAGTCCTTGTTTTTACAGTGTACATGTACTCGCAGTTTACCAAACCTTTAGTCTATACTGTAGTCCGTTTTAAAGTACTCAGATTATGTTGAATTCATTTAATTTTTTTCTCGATTAAATTAAGCACAAATCTGCATCAGATAATGCATTTTTAGTTGCAAACTAATAAAAATATCTTTCAAGTTTTCCGTTTTTCTAGCAGTAGGCCTATGTTTGAGACATTTTAATAAAAAATTGTTTCGTAATACTGAATTCAATTTCAATTTCGGTCATTGTTTAAGTATAAAAGGACGAGACTTCAATTTTCCGCAACCATAATTTTAAAAAAAATGTTTGTGGAGTATTGAAATCTCGTCATTTTATTCCGAATCTTCAATCACTCGAAGAATGGAACAATTTGTTTTCGTAATCTGTTTGCAAATGTTACTTTAAAACATCGAATGCATACGAAATATATAGTGCAAGATAACTTAGTCTTTATTTGAAAAACATTTTCAAATAATACACAACTCCGCAAGTCCATTTACCCGGGCTTGGGACCGGCAACGATGTAGAAATGCTTCACTGTACTTCTCTGGGGAAGAACCTGACCTAAAAAAGGAGAATGATGGGATGAAAAAGGACACCAGTCAAAGTACTATAAACCTAATCTCACTGTAAGCATGTACAGCGACATGTCTAAAGTTTTTCACCGAGTGTGTCACTGCACTGTATGCGATTTTTCCAGAAATAAACTTTGTCGCTAAAGACACCGTTTATTCGGCTGACCATTGCCCTCAAAACCATAAAAACCTTCTTTTCACGGGTTGCGGAGTTTCATTAGCATGAAAATTCAAATGATGTCGAACTCGATGATGACCCCACCGTTTCTAGATTCCATTCTGCCATTTTGGCTATTGTCACTTTCGTTTCTTAATTAATTCTGGATCCATTTTAATGATTGGCTCTAGGTGCGAGTGAAGAGGCAAAGGGAGAAATGAAATGGCTCGTTTGCCGAGATTGCTCCTCTACGACTCTTACAATTTAGCGAGGCATGGCGGAATATGGAGAGTATTCCTCCTCGCTGAAGAGAAGGATGTGTCATGAAAAAAGTAATTGCAACACGGAGAGCCGGAATTGACGATGCGCTCGCTTCCGAGTGGAAACTCGTAAACATTTCGGCGTGAAAAACTCCATCCATAATGCCCGGCTGATCACTTCATTGACGGCAAATTGTGGAAATCCCAACTTGGGAATTTACTTAAAAACACATTTCGATCCGAGCGCTCCGACAGCTCTTTGCCCGCATCCCAACGCTGCTTTTAATCCCTATTTACCCTAGAAAAACGCACAATCGCTACTAATTCGATAAGGTCGAGAGAAGCGCTGTTTTCAAACGACGACCGCTAGGGGCGCCAGGTGTTTTAATTGAACTCGCGATAATAGCGAGGCGGAATGTTCGGGATATTATTACGGCGGAAGCTCATTAAGAAGATCTGAATTTATACCAATTTCTGATAGTACCGACTCATTTCTAGTCCCCTTCCAATAGGGTATGAACGAATTATGTCAAATTTATGCGTTTAAGACGAATACCGAATTCGGATATCACACATTTACAGTGGAACTTCGTTAAGAAGACCAGACTTTATACGAAATTTTGATGGTATGAACTCATTTTTACTTGTAGTCCCCGTCCAATACGGCATGGAAAAATAATGTAACGGTTCTTAATTCGCATAAGACGAATTCCGAATTCGGATATTACGCGTGTTATAGTGAAGCTTCATCAAAAAGACCAGACTTTATAACGAATTTTTGATAGTATGAACTCATTTTCAGTCCTCGTCCAATAAAGTATGGACGAATTATGTTACATTTTAACATCGAATTCAGAATTCGCATAATCCAAATTTTCATTTAAAACGAATGAATTTTCGACTTTCGAAGCATTCGCACTTTGTTACGTTGAAACGAGCCAATAAAAGTTGAAGCACTCGCCCATTCATATATGCGTGGACAGAATTGCATGTAAACTTCGTTGAAACTTTACTTCATATCGTTGAAGTTCATATTTTGTCTGCCTTCTGTTTGATAAAACGAACTAAGTTTTAAACGAACAAATTCCTGTTTACTTTTTTCTGTTAATTTAATCTCGACCGTGAATTCATTATTAATCGCGAATGCCGGCAGGTTTATATTTAAATAAAACTTCAATCCGATTAATGACGCGCTAATCTTAACGCGTGAATAGGAATGAATCTGTACGAATGAATCGGAATGATCTTTTAACCGTCTAAATTCATAAGCACGATGGCAGTTAAGAAAATAATTTCAACGAATGTCATATTTGCCAAAGAAGCCATTTTTGGGCATAATTTCAAAGCACAACGAAGCCTGTTTTAACTTCTTTCCTATCTCATTTTCTTTACACATCTTTTGATGTAGGCACACTTACGCGCATTGGCACATTTTCCGTCATATGAACCAGAAAAAGAAATCAAATTGTGGCTAGCACGATGCTTCTGAAGGATGGCCTCTTTTATTAAAGACGGCGTTAGTTACATCGATAAGACGCGCTAAGACCAACTTCGATAGCCGCAATAGCGCTGGAGCTTATTTAAGGAAACTCTGCTCGATTGAAGTTGGCATTTCGCCTTGACAGTGTTTTCTCAATTGGAATGGACACACTTTCAAATCTGCTTAAGTTGGATAGTGCATCATGTCTCCGTGAAAGTCACCCAGTATAAACTGACCGCATTATAAGCGCAAGGCCCCCACACCACGAAACGGGAACCATGGCAAGGATCTTTGGCAGCCACCTTACCTACCGATAGTTATAGAGTGCAGCGTGATGCTGTGCAAAATTTAGGATAAAACTGGCCAGTTTAAATGTGTTGATGTTTTGAGGCCCCTGCCGGCCTCCGTAGCGTCTATGACGTCACCGACGTGACGTCATCAGCGCACAGCTGACCTCCGGGACCCCGTGCGTCCCCACAGCTGTTTTTCACACCTGTTGTGATACGATCAGCTGCACGTTTATACGTAACTTAAGGCGACTTTTTAACGACGTGGCTCGGGATTTTTCGAATTTGGGCCTACATGGCAAGTTTCTTCGGCGGCCATCCTGCCTCACCCACTCGTGGAAGAAGATCTTGCCGACGTGGCACGTTGGGCAGCCGTCCTGCCCCACTACATCCAATAGAAACGGGAAAAATCAAGGTAGCATAGAAAGCATAAAAAAATCGACCACATACAGAAAAGGAAAACATAATCAAATAGGTTTCAGGCCTTGGTTATCTGGTTTAAGCTCTATACGCAAACTATAACTTGCGGCAACCAGCAGCAGTAATGCTACTAATGCATACTTTTTGCAGAATCCATCGAAATATTTTCGTGACTTATTTTAAAGATAGTTACTAGAGTAAAAAATACAGCTACCAGGAACGAATATGTAAAACGGATTTGGGGGTAGTGGGAAATCAAAATAAGGAAAAAATTATAACTCCGTGAAGCTATTGACTGCAAAATCATAGCCTGCAGGGCCAATGTAACTTAGAATAAGGATTTACATATCGTTTCTTCTTTGAAAATTTTGATCCAACTTCATCTGGATCTACACTAACATCTTATATATGCCTATACTGTATATTGTACGCGCCCCTGGCAGCTATGAAAACATTGAGATTCTTGCAGAATTTGCATTTGCATATACTAATTTTTAAATATTTCTGTGCACAAATTTAAGAAAATTTCGGCAAGTCGTTTTGCGATGCAAGCAGTGCATTGAACAACATGCGGTAAACTAGAAAAAAAATTAGAAATTAATGCATTAATGCGATGCATTTCTTGAGGCAGTGGTTTATGATAAATAAACGTTAGATTCTGGTGAAGAATTCAAAACGAAATTCTCCTTTAAAAACCCAAGGCATATACGAGGAAGTTTTAAAATATAGTTAGCAATTCAAATTGTTAAAATTAAGAAGTTTTATCCACTTTGTCGGAACTTCCACCACATATTAAATATTGACAAACATTCTTAGAGCTTAGACCTGCATTGCAATGCAATTATTGAAAGTGTGACAAACTTCTGTATGGAAGTAGCTTTTATCTTTCTAGTACATGTAGTTTTAAACCTACGTCATTCCCTATTCAGGTTAAAAATCACTCACTAATTCACGAAGGGTTTACATGTCAGCTCTAAGCGATTAGGTTCTGTATAGTCTTAATCATTCCTTGATGCATGGGTAATCGTCTATACAGTAGTGTAGGAGTTATTTTCCACTATCCTAAATGCAAATTTATACCGGACCTGTTTTCATCAATTATGTATGTGAACTGTTGAGTTTGAATTTGAAGCTAGTTCTTCTATGAAACTGCTTCATGAAACTTCCGATAATGCAAATGGTGCATCTATCATGTTGAATTTAGTTTTGGCGAGTGATTGTTATTCGAGCCTGAAGCCCTTTATTTGAAAAAAAAATCGTTTCCAACAAAATCAATCATGAAACAGCCGTTTGTGTTTGAAGGCCAAACTACAGTTGTATAACCTATATGCGTACTTTAGTATTGCAGTATATTTTGACATTTGTGTGTAGTTGTAAATGTAAATTACAACAACCGGACCTTAATTTATCGTCGTTTCACTATGTTAGCATATGTTCTAGTAACATACAGTAGAATCGAATGAGAAATTTATAAAGAAACCGAAGTTCTGGTTTAAAAATACATAATTTAAAACCTGTAACTACTGCATGAAGCGAAAACTTTAATTGAAAACTGTGTCTTAATATAAGAAAATCAGAAAATATATTCTTAAAATGGCTAGTAAATGTATATTCTCGTGGATGCCAAGTTGTCCTGCAATTTTAGTTTGTACAAGTACACTGTATATATAATTAGTTGGAAAGTCCGATAGCGACGAAGTAGGCCTAATGAACGAATGAGTTACGAATCATGACCGCAGCGCCCCCATACTACTTCAGCAAAGGTGCTTCAAAAAGGTTTCGCCGTTACTAAGGGACCATTCAAAAAAGACGTCTTCACAATTTTCCTAAAATTGGACACCCCCTGTCCGCATTGTGTCCGGCCAATCAGGACGTCTTTTTTTAATGGCCCCTAAGCCACATACAACTATATACATATATATGGTGAAGAAGGTATGGAAAATTGTTACGATAATTGTTTGCAGTTAAAATATATGTAAATATGCAATCCATTTCCAAAAAAATATTAATAATTTAGAAAGGAAATCATAATATATGTCATATCTTTTTTGTATACTTTTATGTCATCTGGGTTACGTCTGATTAAATTCTGATCAAGTGATCCAAACCCACGTGATGCAGAAAAAAGGATATTAGATCTCTTGCAGTCCAGATGGAATACATTTCATATCTTAATGAAGAATATATTGCGCATAATCAAAACTTTGAACCGCCATTGCTGCATTTTACGAGATGATTACGAGAAGAATAATGCCATGGTTGGCTCGCAATATCAACATGGAGCAAATTTCCAAGATGCAAATGTTATATTGAAATACGTGTATAAAGGTGCATCATGCTCGGCGATGTTCACATGCTATAAAGCACGCACCAAAAAAAAATTAGAGGTTAATGAACATCGAGGGCTGAAATTATATTTTAATGTGACGCTGTACTCAATGTATCTCGGGTGTGCAGGGGCATGAAATTAGGGTTGAACTAAAGTAATGTTATATCGTATACGCGTGTAAATTGAGCAAAACTGGCATTTCGATTCAACGTCAATGTGTGAATGTTATAAAATGTGCTCCCTTAATGTTTGATTAAAAACATTAAAATTTTAATCAAAATCTCGCTGAAATTGGACCGTATAACCTCTTACGTGCACATCGCTTAAGAAGGTGGACGTGATGTTGATCGCCATTTAAGGCGAACATGTTGACGACTAACACCGATAGAAAACTAAGACGATGTAATCTTGTTAGCGCTCAATGTTGTCGTAATTTGTGAAACGCGCTTTTAATATCCACCGCAATTTTGTTTAATAACCCTCTACGAGCCATCTACTGCTCGATTTCCTACGCGCCATGCACACCTCTCGCATTATGAAAATGAAACTGATTAACAACTTCTTAATGAGATCTTAAGAAAAAAATAACCAGATCCCTAGCCTAGTTTGGCAATGTTGCTAATGATAAAAAATTTGTTAACGGGAGTACTTTATTAAAATACTAGCTGAAAGGCCCGGCTTTGCCCGGGCTGTAATTACCGATAGCGACGGAGCAGGTCTAATGAATCAATCATGACCGCAGCGCCCTTCTTATACATAAGGAGGCCAATACATTTATTTAATTTACTTGTTGGTTTCCAGAAACAAGTGACATATTTGATAAATGAGCAACAAAATGTTCGTCACTGTCTCACACTCTTCAGCTAAGTCCACACTTCAGGAACTTTTAGAGGAGCATAGAGTAACTTTTTATTGCGAAGTGCCGCAAGTTGTTTCGATGAATTATTTAACATATTTTTTTTTACATAAATTGGTACCTAAATACATACGTAAATGTATCTTTCCATAAACAACGGGAAAAAAACAGCATTAGAAAGTTAATTTCTCTATTACTCCTCCTGTATGGACATACATGTATAGTTTGTTTTTCTGTGTGGTCATTGCTTTAAATGGCATGTTACCGAAACATTTCATTTGCTAGACTTGCGTGTAAACTGGAAATATGAATAAAAATGGAAACAAATAATAATTATAATTGCAAAATTTTATAGCGTTTGGCATAGTTTGAAAATTGTTTGTACGCTGTATTATAACATTTCTAAACATGATTTTGTAGTTAGTATACATTGGAATATTATGAAAATAAGTTCAGCATTTTTATGCGATGTACACCATTTAAAGTTTTAAATGTGAGAGCTATAGAAGCGCTGCTTTATACCACTTTGGAGATAATTGCAAAAAAATTCACGAAACGTAAATTATAGTTCACAATAAGTTTTTTTTATAACGAAATGAACAAAAAATATTTATTCATCACTCGCATAAATCGAAATATCTTATATAAAAGAAAGGAAAGAAGAAATTGTCACTTCCGCCCATCCGCAATAATCGAGAGATAAATTTGCCGTTAAATTGAAGCTGCATGCATAGAAACAATTGCTTTTTTGTGCTTACTTTCTCTTCCCGAAATGAAACGAGGGCTAGACTCACCAGTAATTCTTCTTCAGATTGATTTTTTCGTTACTATGCTCCACATCGACATTGTTATCACCGTTCAAATGATCAGTTTTTATTGCCAGGTTGGTAAATAAAGAGAAGCAGTAGAACGATTTTTGAAATTTTCAACCATTGAATTGAAATAGGTTTTATATTCGGTCACTTCGTTTTGAGTTTACGCTAGATACTTATGCTCATTATATAATTTAACAAAAAAATTAAATATATCCCTGACTCTTCACTATTAAATGAATCAAAGGAAAACCAAAATATGTTTAAAAGATTTTTTGATTTAAATAATTAAATGAGACATCATTTTGTGTCGATGCAGGCTAAAATGCATTCTTCCATCTACAGTAGTTGCTAGTATACTGTACAATTGTATATGGTGGATGATACTAAGCATTTGTATAATTTTTAAATAAATTTGATCAATGTGTTCAGCTCATCTTTTTAAAATGTCTTTCTAAACCTGCACGTTCATTAATAACTCATTGAATGTACACCCGATTATTTGATCTGTTCTTAATGAAATTTAGTATCAAGCACTTCACAATTAGGCCTAGTTATTTGCAACTTTTCAAGGTGACCCCTACCGTCACGATGCAAGAAGAAGTATCGATTCTTCTCTTAGATAATCTTGAATGGAATTACGTCGATACGAGATATTGTCTTCGTGCATTGACATAATGAGATATTATTTCTCGCCCGACATCCTTTTCTGGATTGCTGCGCATTTCGCGTTATATTTTTTGACTTAGATGCATGGTGGAAGAGGAAAGGCGATTACATGTACATTATATTGGAATTGGTAACCCATCCCACCAGAAGATTATTCATTATATGGGAACACGTACTTTTGTTTGCCTTTTGATATCTAATGAAATTCTTATTTTTAAATGAGCTAACTTTCTATGCGTTACCACAAATGCGAACTCGTCTCTTCTTTTCCAAGATGACTCATTCATAATGTACGTACAACATCTTTTTCAAATTGGTCTTTGATGGCGTTGAAAAGCTAACTCAAAAAGCTCACCTAGTTAAAATGAATTTATATATATACAGGGTGTTTCATAAGTAATAGTCAACAATTGTAGGGGTTGTAGAGGGTAGTAAACTGAACATGTTT
>JAQGAO010002688.1:0-18872 GCA_034697705.1 Ommatoiulus sabulosus
GAGATCAAACGGGATCTACACGGGACCTCGGTTTAAACTCTCATCCGAAAGAGCCGCCACTTAGAGAATTTTGCACAGCCTCAAAATTCTCACCGACCTGTACATGTACTATGAAATTGTATTTAAACGATAAATTGGTTAATACATGTATATTAAAAAGTTACAAATAATCATGATAGGAAACATTTGATTGTTAGTTCTGACCAGGTTTACCAAACACCCACTTTACAATCATTCAAAATAAAGAATAACAAGCGAGACATAAACAACTAATGAGAGTCCCAAAATTAACACAAACACTTTTTGGAAAACTGCTTAGAAAGCTCATGTCTAGAACATAAAAATCACTCGAAAACATAAATGCTATTCACCTTTTTATAAATTTCCTTTATAATTATGGAATTTCACAACAAATGGTCTGTATCCCAACTCATATATATATAACTCATTTTAACATGTTTTATTCATGTTCACTGACTAGCAACTTTCTGAACATGTCACAACATGCAACATTTGCAAGAACATGCATGTTTTCGGCTCAAAAATTCCAAATCACTAATTTAACATTAATAAGAAGTATTAAGGTGATATTTACAGGTAAGTTCTAAGGTACTGTTTATTACCTTAATGTACTATTGCAACTACCAATGTAATTAAAATGCAATTGCATCATATTTTTTATATTACAGGTATTAACTAGAATTTCTTCACAAGGACGGCCATCTTGACGAATCGAAAACCACAGCAATGTTTATTTTCGAAAACTACTCGAAGTAGAAGAGTGCCATAGTACCATTCTGAATTTCTTCACAAACACTGCATCAACTTGAAAACTATCATTTTTCCAAAGATCTCTGATTTTTCGACATCTCCTAATCATACCTTGAGGGCGATAAAGCGCGAGCTATCCGATTACAGCTAACGGGAGGGAAAATCCCCAAATCCTCATCTTTTTGATCTTCGTAATCCCCGCACTTGCCCTTGGCTTAGCATCCATCGCAAAAGCCATCACCTGTCATGCATTTCAAATGTTTTGCCAAAAATTACTGGTTCAGACCTTTAATATAACCTGATTTTGTCTTAGTTTCGGCAGTCTTTGCTCGTGTAATTATTCTACATGTGAATAAAACTAAAAATACGTATTTAAATAATAAGATTCTAGTGTAAGTAGACTCCCAATTATCAGGGGATGGTTGAGAAGTGAAATGGGAATTTTTTTTTTTTTTTTTTTTTTGACAAAATAGTTTTTTATGAAAAACTAATCCATAAGTTGCTCATAACGTAACATAGATGGCTCCCAGATATCGTCCATTATTTAAATTAAAAGAATAACCAACGCGCGTCTCCAGGTGCCATTTTGCACCATGTTGTGCAAAATTCAACATAGATGGCGCTGGCGTTTTGGAAACGGTCAAACACAGCAACGTGACAGCAGTTTGTTACTTTTAAATTAAAATAGTCGAAATTACCTCCAACTCAAAATAGGCGTTCGCTTGTTTAAAACATCAGATAACTTGTTGAACAAGTTATCAGAATGCGTATAAACCCAACAATGGCTCATAACGTAATATAGATGGCACCCAAATCTCTTCCATCATGCAGACGCGCCTCTCCATGCAAGCAACATTTTGTACTCTGTTGCGCAAAATTCATCATAGATGGCGCTGGGCACGGGGATATTAAAACAGGCGTCAGTATTAATGAAACATTGAATAATTTGCTGAACAAATTATCAGAACGCGTGTAAACATTTTCGGCAAGTCCAAAGCCTTAGTGGTTCGCGTTAAAATTATGAAAAAAATGAAATTCGAATCCAAAAATGGTCCAAATTTACATCATAACGAAACAAACGGTTTTCACGGTCGTCTGATGTTTGACTCGTCTGGACGCGAGGGGTCTGGTTTTGGGAGCGTAGGCCCGGGGGGGAGGGGAGCCGGTGGGTCACGCGCTAATTGGACCAAGGCGCAGGCATGTCCCATTCGGTGGTGCCGCTACAAAACCCCAGCCACCGCCGAAATGAGCATTTATGTTTTATTGGGCGAATTAAATTTTTCGGCAATGGGACAAACAATAAAAAATCCTAAGAGACAATTACCGCTTTTTATGGTTGAACGGATCGGCGCGGACCCAATTAATCGAAAAACAAGATCGTAATAATAATTAGAGTCGAGTGGGTCGTAACAGTGCTGCCATCATGGCTGCGAAGAGAGGAGATGATCCTTGTTTACCGTCTCCATTGTCCTCATCATGATTAAGGCACAGAACGACCTGAGGGGCAGTGGCCAAATTGGACACGTTACCGTCGATTTGACCCCCTTAAAACGACATTTACACCAGAAAAAAAAACGGTTCGGACGATGGTCGAGACAGTGATTGTTGTCTCTTTGTCCATACACGTACAGTATATGTGCAGAGTATTTTAAGGTGTGTTCCTGTTCGCATTTTTTCGGGTCATTCTTGGACTCTCCCACAAATCTTTGAAACACTGATTTAAAAACGGATCCATCTATGAAAATTCACAGAAATTAGTACAGAAACCTACTAACTTGACCAACTCCCCGTACCAACTTCTTGTTGACATCCGGTGGTTTATTAATATTGCTTGACAACGTATACTACTCGCCAACTTGACATTTTAACATGGTATCTTATTTTTGACATACTGAGACAAGTTGCAAGTTTGAAAAATGTCTTATAATGTACATATATATACTGTAGTTGTACGATTTCAAGACAATTTGTCAAACTCTGCATGTCGAACGATGGCCGAGAGCATGTCATCATTGTCATGTCATCTCGTTGTGCCACATGATTTGTTTCTCTTGGCCCAGAAACTTGTGATGAACGTGTTAAAAACACGTGCTTCAATTAAGTGTTCATCTCAGCGTCTTATTTTGTGTCAAAAAACTTGAAAAAACGTGTCATTTTTTAAAATAACTGGTTTTGACTTGTACAGAAAATAATTACTTGAAAAACATGAACAAAGACAATACTTATTATTTACATGTGAGTAGAGACGTCTCTGCATTCTCCACAAATGTCATTAGAGTTCTTGACAGCAGAATTTGAGATTCTCTCAAGGAATATATTTGCATTGAACATATACATACTGTTTATTTGTTTATTTTTGGATTTCATTGAGTTTATGAACTCCAGAGATACTTATTATCATTCTCAAAATGTTTCCTTTCCCAAATATTGTATTACTAAATTGATTTTATTAACAAAATTGTTATTTTTTGTAAACTTTAAACTATAATTCATGTTGTTATGACGGCAGCGCTTCCTATATACAAAGATTTTAAATTCTTTCCTATAGATTTATGAAGACGTTTTATCAGAAATCTGTGAATGCGTGCAATTTCCGCCAAATTTTTTATGAGATGCGCTTTGAAGAATTTCTTCTTCTAATTAGTTTTGAAGGGCATGAAAGATATACTAGCAATAAATGTTTAGGAGAGTTTTTTTGTCGAGATACGTTATTTTTGGTAAGAAAATAAATTCAATTTACTAATTAAATTTGTGAAAGAATATACGTGGATATTGCAGAAGCTTAAGTTGAGTATTCCTCAATACCATGACCATGCAGAACACAAGTTGAAATCTATTGACGAGAATACATACTGTAGTCTGTATATATATATATATATGTATTTAAAAGCATTCACAAGAAGGTATTTTGAAATGCAGTATATGACGGTTTCAAATGTATAACACAGGGTCCCCCCAGAAAAATTATTTTCTACTTCCTTGACTTTTCCAGGTTTCTAAACAAATTTCCCTGACCAATGACAATGTCAAAATTACCTTTTGCCAATGTTATCCACAATTTTACAAAATCGACACAGGACAGTATTCAATATTTTGAAAAATTAACTAATGAGAATGTTAAAAAAAAATTAAATTTACAAAGAAAAATTGCAAAAATATTACAAAATTGGCATGGAATTTTTTTTGACAATTTGAAAAATTTATGTTCCGAAAATGTACACGGAAACTGTTGAAAATGGCACAACTCTGTACTCGAAAACAGTTGAAAATTTGGCAAATTTGTACTGGAATTAAGAGGTTGGAAATCTTGCAAATTTATATTACGAAAGCTGGAGAATTTTGCAAACTTGTCCTCGATAACTGTGGCAAATTTGTACTCAGAAACTGTTGAACATTTTGTAAATTTTTCTTGGAATTTACACTGTTGAACATTTAGCAAATTTGTACTCTGAAAACAAGGACAATTTTGAGAGTTGGTCTTCGGAATAGGTTACAAACTTTGCAAATACATATGTTCTCGGACAGGGTTGAAAATTGTGCAAATTTGTACTGGGAAAAGTTTAATAAGTTTGCAAATGGGCCCTGAGTTAACCGTGCACATACATGCAGAAACATTAATTTTGGATTGTGACAACATTAATATTATACGTTGAACTTCCCTGACTTTTTCAAATCTTTCCTGACTAATTTACAGACATTTTCAACTTCTCTGACTTTTCCAGGTTTGAGGGAAAATTAGTGAATACCAATTTCAAATAAATGTTGGAAATGCATTCTGTTCTACAAAAGTTCTCACAAAATTGTTGTGCAAAAATTGTTCAACTTCTGCAAAACTCGAGATGTTTTCTGCCTTACACGAAGAAAGAAGGGGCTAAAAAACCCCGGCCACCCCCAATTCTCGAATCAGCTATCAGCGCAGCTCATCGCAAGCCACAAATTCTCTTGAAATGCCTTCAAAAATTCAGCAGTGGCATGTCTCCAGAGTCAAGATAAGCTCCCTTCTTTTAGTTATGCAGAAACAATAAAAATCAGTTACGCGAGAACAGGACACCCGAAATCCTCGTCGAGGCAAGAAGATAGCCGAGCAATTCAGAAACCTGCCCATTTCGTACGAAAATTTATAGCGAACACGTTCCAAAATAATCGACTGTTTGCTTATGCCGGTCATGTTCCTGCATCTTGGTCAAGCTTTTAGCAGTCAAAGCCTGGTCATCGCGTGAAAAATTGGGCCACTGACGTCACCACTTCTCCTCATTTCCAGCAATTAGAGGTGAGAGACATTGGCAGTTGTACCCTCGAAGAATTCCCGCAGAAAATGGCTGGGCAATTATAATCGGCATGAGCTGATAAGCCGTGGGCAGGAGGTGACGTGCGCTGCATTTTAGGCAACGTTTAGGGTCCCAGAAGGCGATGAATTTCTCTCAGAAATCGAAACAAAAAACCGTTTTCGTCTGCAGAAACTGGGTTTCCTGGTGCAGAATTTTCTGTGGCATTTTCTGCAGTTCTTGTCCTTTATACAATACCTATATTCCCAGCATTGACTTTGTAAAAATGGGTAAACGTGGATATACATGTAATTCAACTTGGATGCACTTAGCTATGGAACGCTGTCACATTTGAAATTTATGTTTATTTTCCGGTTACTAATTCTTGGAGATAATATGGAGGTGAGGCTCCATATTACAAGTACTTGTCTTGGTCTTTTGCAAACTGATTAAATCTGAATTGTAACAAAATGCTTCAGTTTGAGTTTTTTAAATCTTCAAGGCAATTAAGAAGAATGTTAAGAAGTGTACGTGCAGAATGTGTAGTCTGCTTTTTCTTGCTGCATTCTTCAAAGTATTGACATGCTTCAGGAACTCCCGCTAGATCTGCAGATCTGAATTCTGATTGATGTAGAATAATTGGATCACTGTCAAACTTTACAAAGTAATGTGAATCGTCAGGTTTTGCTTGTGCTACATACAATATGTTTCATCTCAGTTCATGCAGAAACCATAGCAGCACTATAGAAACGAATCATTGTCAATTCCCAGGGTAAATTAAGGCATATCGAATTTGACAGACTGTTGAATTTTCTTGTTGGCAGAATCTGAATTTCTACATAGGATTTTAGATAATAAAAACAATTCCGGATTTTAGATAATAAAAACATCCCAGCTGGAACTGCATGACTGTTGGAGACCCTTGCAGAAAATCACGACGAAAAAAATTAATACATTTTCCTGGGCAATTTACTCAGTTTAGTTCCCTTTCTGGTGGGTTGCCTTCCATCGAGGCGCATGCACTATAAAAAAATCTTGATGAAAACCAGATACCCATGCATGCCCGGGCTACCAGTCAGCAGCCTCTCGCATCAAATGCTTACCATTTGCTTAAAGAGAGTGGATGACCAACAAACCATTGTCTAATTTGGCTGGAGGGTAAAGCCCCTCAGGAGCCAAGGGGAAATGGAAAGGAAAGTGGGAAGTTTAATAAGAAGAACACGGACCTACCAATTACCAGGACCAGTTGAATAGCAGGTTGGTTCTGACAGCCGCAAAGGCCACGAGCAGCCCTCTTGCACACGCGCTTGAGGTCACCCCTGAACCCTGGGCATGCCGGTCGTGGACCATTACACCCAAATTAAAACGATTGGAGACTGGCCCGACGCTAGAGGGAGTCCTCACATGCGAGCATCACGTGCAGAATTGCTCCGGGAATACATCCCCGGGTTCTGGCGGTTCGATTCCGCCAGGTCCTGGTCATTTACCATGTCAGACCGTGCTTCAGACAATTTTTTGGGGGAAATTCCTGCAGAAGTGCCACAAAGACAATGCATCTTGACATAACTGCTGAATCTTGACTCTGACAAAAACCCTTGCAAAGAATCCAGCAGAAATTTGAAGAAGTGGTGGTTTACGATTTACCACAAATGCTCATAGAGAAAACGACTCCAAAAGAATTATAAGAGAGATCGCAAGCTTGTCCAAGTAATGTCCTGCAACAGAACTGTATAGCAGAGAGAATTCCTGGAGATGCCTATAGTAGGCATACAGAAATTGATGAAGTAATGACATTTTACGATGATAGATGCCAACTTCAAAAAACATTGAAGGTTTGCGAGGAAAATGCTAAAAGAAGCAGAGTTTGCTTCAAGAACTCATGGCAAGTTTCAGCAAGCCATCATGCAGTTGCAAGATGTCGTGAAATTAATTCCCCAAAGGCACATTTTTTGTAAAAATACTTCAATGACAATGAAATTCCCCCAAAAAGGTCAATAGCATCTGGTGTATGAGTAACTGTAGGTTGCGGAGTATAGCTACCATTTAGGATTCCAAAACGACACATCTTAGTTTACCATAGCTCCGGATTTGACAGTACAATTGTAGAATCACTTTACTATAGTGCACAATAATGTGTATTCACCTTAATCTCAAAATTAAACAGTTTGAGTTGTGTGACCTCTGAAACGGGGGTGCGATAACATGCTATAGGAATCTGAAATATTAAAGCAGTATTTTTGATATAAAATTCTGTTTATGGCCCCATTATTTAATTACTCATAAACTGGGGTCTTCTTAGACGGAATCAGAACTACTTTCGTCCTGTGTGGTGCGCGTTCATTCTCAGCCCAACTTGGCCTTTGACCCTGTGTCTCATTTGCATACAGAAATTTGGACATCGGAGCACTAAAGCTGTCACTGAGTAGACAAATTCGCACCGTGGCCAGGCGTGGGTTTGCTGTTCTTGCGCAGTCGGGTCACGGGTGCGACCGGGACAAACAAATGGCTGTCCGATTGCGGTGCATTCATCAAGCTGCTCAGCGATGTTCTGCCGGACACTGAAAAATGGAACGACATCGAAGAGTGGTTCTGTGTAAGGGTTCGCGACAGCTACAGGGGGCTGGACAGAGCGTGGGATGACCTTCGGTCAGCGCCGCGCAATTGGGCTGACCGTCGAAAACTGACAGAAAGCTCTGCAGAAAACCTATACACGAGTTACCGTTTTGTCCATTCTCAAATTAGGTCTGAGATGACCTAATCTGAGAAAGACAAAGAGTAGTCATAAAATGGAATATGCATGCATCAAATGCATGATTTTCAAAAACTACCGGAGACAATGCGATCTTGTGGATGCTTGTAAAGAACATTTAAAAACAGTTAATTAACCATGCTTTTTTCGTCCTTTCCACAATCAACATTCTGGACAAGTCATGCACATGCAGCATGCGTGCTTGCAGCTGTAAGACATGTTAAAATACACGGAAAGACGTTTTAAAATATATTCCAAACATGGTTAGACCATGTGTGTTCTATATGGATTTTTGCAAGGAATTTACATTGTCAATGTTACATAATGTTATAATGGACTTTTATATGTTACTTGTGCTTCAGCAGAAAACAAGTTCATAGAAGTTATAGCCTATATATGTCTATCATTTTTCTTATATAATTTACCAAATAAGAAATATCTTTGCGGATTATTCGATTATTCCGATTATCGGGAGTCAACTTATTCAATTTTTCAAGTTTAATGGGCCATCTAGAGCAATTTTATAGAACACATTTAACTAAACTAACCTATACAGTATAAGCAAGCAATGCACATCTCAGACTGTTACATACATGTATTGAAAACACATCATTCCGCACATCAACATTCCCAACATCAATTTCATGGAAACTTAAAATTGTCTCTAATAATTGCTCAAACATCGAAAAAACAGTTATTTGAAAATCTAAAAAAACATGTTCAATACCATTTTTGCTTGTTCATTCCCTTGAGGGCTGCTTCAGTTATAATTTTTGCATGCAGAACCCTTGGCGGAAATGAAATGCAAGCACCATTCCTCGCGCTCGTTAATTAAGAGCAAAATTTAAAAATTACGTTGAAATTAGCGCATTACCGTTCCTGACCCTCAGATTCCTGGCCGAGGCATGACGACTCCCCGCGTGCCCGCCCAAGGGGACGATACCCGGCCAAAAAACTGCTTACCCAATATGGCGCGTCGGCGTTCGTACAAAGAACCACTGCGGCGCTGGCGCCTTCAGTTTAATTTGATTATGCGAAGCTAAATGAGACAATTACCACACGTGAAACACTCATTTTCCTGCTACATTACCTTGCCTCTTGGGTCTCACAATTGAAGAGCAAGGGCTAGAATGTTTTTGAACACTGAGTCAGTGGCGAAACTTACACGTCTAATATGTTCTACATGAGTGTAATGGGAACGCCAGTTTCAAACATGGAAACATGTTCTAAATGAGCATAATTGGAATGACGCTTTACCAATTCTTATGGGAATTTTTCGAAAATATAGTCGTAAGCTAACACCACACTGGAGGAAACATAGGAACGTATAGTAACAACTAGTAACCAATTATCAACAGAAAGTTCCTTTATGTTTCCTTCAGTCCGGCCAGTGTGGACGTAGACCGGTGATTGAAACGGAGGAACTTTCTGTTGTTAATTGGTTGTCAGTAGTTTCTGAAAACATGCACTTATATAAACAATGCATGTAGGCAATTTATGCAAAAAATTATGTATTCAACTAGCAGCAATTAGCAACAAAAAATTCCTATTTTTCCTTCATTCTGGAAGTAGTCTACTTTATCTTAAGACATAAAATTAAATTTTTTAATTAAAATTGTCTTTTATTTATGGATAACGAGGGGGTATAACACAGTATGGGGTACAAGAAGAAATTGAGGATTTGCACATTTTTAAATTTTCCGCGCGTTATTTTCTTGATAAGTAAGCACACATCTCCAAACGCGCCATATAGGGACCAATATGTGCAACAAAAAATAAGTGTCCAATAAATTTCAAAAGGAATCGCGAAATTTGGTAACAATGTACCTGAGATTGAAATCCTGGCTGAATCTCTCTTAACGCAGAGTACCACTAACCAAATCTCCTAACTCAAATTTCCACTTTTAAAAATTGTGCCCACTTGCTTCGCCCTTAAAATGAAATATGTATTTTAATATTTACATGATGTTCTTGTTTATTGTAACCATTCACAAAAGTATGACTATTTGTATGATGTGCTTACTGTGAGGATACACAGTGAGGAATCCCAGAAGCTGCCAGAACTGCACATTTGGCAATCATGTGAATGCGCAGAAGTATCTAAAAATCCTGATGAAAATTAGCCCAAACCCTCACGAGAATCCCTGGGAATGGCGGGAGCTTTACTGCAAATCTTCATAAAAATTCATAGAATCAAGAATCCTTTTAGAGTCTTGGCTCCAGATAAACCATTTAAATTTAAAACAATGTACATGTAAATGTCTCAATCATCCTTTGGCTATACCTTGATTTTTTATATCATATGGGTCAAAAAATTCCACAAAACGATACGAACCTAACAGTGAGATAAAGTATATAAGTATACAAATCGGGGTAATCAGACAGAAGCTTTAAGAATCGTACTTTGGCAGTCGTGAAGTCAAGATGTATGCAAAACTGACACGCTAATTGGGTTAAAAAAGTCATTCAAAGTTATCGCTGCATTTCTTTTGCACACGTCACTTCATGACTGCCAAAGTACCACTAGTAAAGCTTCTGCTTGAGTACATGTAGCCCTAATTTAAGTTGGTTGGCTTTTGGCAGGCAACGTACTGCATGAGATCATAGGATTCATAGCCTGTATAATAGGCTACCGCTGCTGGTTTCGAATCATATGAATGATTATTTTGAAATTGGCATTTCATAACCAAATTAGGAGCGCAAATTGATAAAATGACTCACCATTACGGCAATTTTAGATGAAAACGGAGGAAAAGCGTTCTAAATTTACTGTCAAATCAAGCCACCAAAATTCCAAATCCTTAGTCCGCTGAAGGCGCCTCGCTTTAATCACCGTGAAACACGCATTCGATACGGCGCTTTTACCTAAATCGCGTCAATCAAATTTATATACTTACTGTAGGCTTATTTCTAATGTATACAATAATATATTGTTAAATTGTTTTTTGAAAAAGCAACAATGTAAGAATTATTGCCTCCATAAAACTCCAACATGGAAATAAATGATCCAGTTCCTGTGCATTAATTTGGTACAATTTAAGAGCAGTAACATTTTATAAGATCGTCCATAAAGTTCGTCTGGTTAACAGTAGTATATTACTAAGCCATTTTTAATACGAGAGTTTTATAGTTCGATTTATTATTAATCGTTCGTTTTTCAGCCAACGATTTAAACTTTCTGAAAAAAATACGTAATTTTGCCGGTTTGTGAGAAATACCTCGTAATGTTTCGTACTGAATTGTTAGCTTCGCCTTGGAGTTAGTTAGAGAAATTTCCTGTGCAGAAGCGCCGCTAGTTTCTAGCACTTTATGAGCTGAAATAGAATTGGAAAAGAGGCGCGAGATTTCAAATAAGTAAAAGTGTTGTACTATGGTTAAGATGCATTCTCTAATATAAAGTTGTCCAATATCCACCAGCTTAGATTTGAATTTTTAGTGAATTATAAATTAAAAATAACTACCTGATGATACATGATACTTGACTAATGATTAATTTGCAACAAAAAAAGATAAAATAATCAACATACTCATATGTAAATAAAATATGACGGAAACTGTCTTCTAAAAAATACAACAATACGTCATACAATAATAATTGTCATATATTAAGTTTAAAATAAATATAATTCTAAAAAAAATCATGCCGTGAACTGGATTCAAAACGGGGTTAAAGAGAATAACTCTCCAAAAGGTCTTTCATAAATAATGTCACACTTTTTTGTAACCGTAATAATTAAAATAATAGTCATATAATAATATTATAATAAATTATAAATTAATTTCACATAAAAGAACTTGCCGTGACCCGGATTCGAACCGGGGTTATTGCGGCCACAACGCAAGGTACTAACCACTATACGATCACGGCTATCCAGCTTGGACAGCAAAACGGTTCTGTCAATAAAATATATTATATGCAGTTATTACTCTTAATTTCAATTACTCTTTTAAATTGATTTCTGAAAAAGCAAAAATGTAAGAATTGGTGCCTCCATAAAACTCGAACACCGAAATAAATGTTCCAGTACTTGAATTTGGTTATGTAATTGCTGTGCCAAGAGCAGTTACTTTTTATAAGATCGTCCATAAAGTTCGTCTGACTAACAGTATCACTAAGCCATTTTACGAGACTTTTCAAATAAGTAAAATTTTTATACCATGGTTAAGATGCATTATCTAATAAAAATTGTACAATGTCCACCAGCACAACTTCATGATGATACAAGATATTTTGATAATTGACCAATTTGCAAAATAAGATACAATATTAAAAGAACCTCTTAAACTTTTTCCTGCCTAAGTATTTATTAAGGGCTCAACATTTCGGCTCTAGTTAGCCTTCATCAGGAGCTAAAGACAGGTGCAATAATATTTTCGTTTCCTTTTTCATGCTTGTTACTCCTTTTTTATGGTTTCTTATTATTCTAGTTTTCAAAATTGAGTTACGTTTCAACAGGTATTACAACTGTATTAATGTCAATTATTGAACTTCTCTTTAGCTCCTGATGAATGCTATGTAGAGTTGAAACGTTGAGCCCCTAGTAAATACTTTGGTAGCCAACAGCTTAATAATTAACACATCTAAATGTGCATATAAATCTATAATATGACGGATAATGCCTTCTAAGAAATACAACAATATCGTCACACAATAACAATAGTCATATAATAATCCGTATGTTTTGTGGGTCTTTCATTAGGCCTACTTCGTCGCTTTCACTCAAGCCAGCTATAACATAAAATAATAGTCATGTAATATTTTTATAATAAATCAATTTTAGAAAAAAAATCCCATGACCCAGATTCGAACCGGGGTTATTGTGGCCACAATGCAGGGTACTAACTACTATATGATCACGACTAGCCAGCTCGGGACGAACAAACGTTTCTCTCAATTACTTTTCTTCTTCATGAAATTCTAAATTTTTAGTGACTAGCAATGATATTTTCTCCAGTACTCTCCACGTGCCCAACTTTTTCTGCATCATACCATGTTTTAAATTTGCCAAACCTTCTTTTTTACTTCATTCAACCCTGTTTTAACTTCAACAAACCTTGTTGTTTCTTCACCAGATATTGCTTTTATTTTATCAAACCTTCTTTTTACTTCATCTAACCTTGTTTTAATCTGTTCTGGCAATAGCGTAATGCGCTTACTCTGTCCAATGCTACAGGTGTCAAAAAGTGTCATTAATTTTGGTGGTACAGATCCAAAAAACAATGCATCAACGTCACGAAAGCTGTTAGCATCAGACATATTCCTTTTCATTACCAAGTCTGGAGACATGGTCGCACCAGAGCGCAAATCGCACTGTGGCGGCAGAGTGCAATTTCCAGAACAATATCGTCTTGCTACATTAAATAAATTGCGATAAACTCCCATCTTAAAATACTGTAAAGTTCAGAAAACATTCAATTTCGAGAAACAAGGATAAAAAAACTAAAGAATTAAACGGCAACTTTAATAAGTAATTAAGAACGTGAAATCTTTGGATGAATTCCCGGTGTTGATTGTACAAGTTGTACGATAGTGTGTACATCCAGTTTTCTTCAACGACGCAGGGCTGGGGAGTGAGAAAGTACGGTCGTGGCCGATTTTTGTAGGAGTCAACCCAGCATTCGCCTAGAAACAACTTTGGGAAACCACGAAAACCAAAGTCAGGAAAACCGACACGGGAACCGAACCCGGGTCTACCGAATACAGAGCCTGAGCGTTAATCACTCAGCCAACTTTGCACGGTAGCTACCTACAGTGTAAATAAAAGTACCAATCAAAAAAATCTGTAGAATGTCGAATTTTTGGAGACTTTTTTACACTTGCGTTTTCTGAACGGATTTCCCAAAACTTCACACAATAATGCACTTTTTCCAAAAGCAATATGCAATCGGTGTGTTTTGAATATACTGTAATTAAATATGGATTTACAATAAATTTCTATAAAAAAAAAATGCCGTGACCCGGATTCGAACCGGGGTTATTGCGGCCACAACGCAAGGTACTAACCACTATACGATCACGGCTATCCATTTCGGGACAGACAACGAATCCAAATTCGTTCAGTCAAGAAAAAGTTTGTAAAAATATGGGTCATTTTTTTTAAACCATGAGGAGGTATTTCTAGAAATCAACTCTGAACTTGAAGGCGTTCCTGCTTTTCTTTTAGAAATTAAAAAAATCATTAAACGTATAGTGCTAAGAAAACAGTTTTAAACTTGATATTCTGATATCAAGTTTAATATGATAAAATAATATTGGTTGAAGAACGTTTAAATCTGATCAAAAAGTAACATCTGTTTTCTCTACAATTACATGGCAGATGTGAATTTATTTTTGACTTTTAAGAAATACTCCTACAATTAGATTCAAATACAATGTTAAAGCACTTCAATTATAAACTAAAATATGTACATTCATTAATATTTGAAATATTGTAATAACGTATGAAATTTTATGACTAAATACTTTCGTAGGCCTATTTTTGAAAAACGTATACCGATTTTTTAAGTACGTTCCAAGTTTTGAAACAACGTTCGAATTTTGCAAAAACAATCCCTTTTAAAAAATTAGAAAAATTACCGAATACTTGAAAAATTTCACATGTTTTTGAAATATTTTGGCAACTTTCGGAGCATTCTGCAATTTAATTATGAAAAACTTCGAACGCCACGTAGATTGATTTCGCCTAACGGTATAAAATTCTTTCAAAATTGAAAACATTTCGTTAAACTGCTGCGTTTCCATAGCTGTTTTTTTTCTACCTCATTTAATTGTCAAGGTTGGAACAAGCAGAGGAAACTTAAATGAAATTTCGTTTCCGAAACAGGAAACTTGGTTAACGAATCAAACTGGAAACTCCCAATTCGGAAAGCATTGAAACATGGTTCAGAAACTTACCTTCCAGTTTCTGAAACAAATGTTCAGTTTAAGTTTCCTTGGTGTGTTCCCATCTTCAGAAAACAACAATGTTCTAAACGTTTTTTTCCACCGTGCATGTTCTCTAATGCATTTTTATAAGGCGACCAAATCCGACTAAATCCGAATTTATGGCAAAGTAATGCAATCGTGTTACTGTGCTGCATTAATAAAGTATAAGTTGAAAATCTGATTAATTTGCATAGTATCATAACACTTTACCTTCTGTTGATGTACAGTGACCAGCGGAGGTTAGATTTTTTTTTTTTGAGCTTTTTGTTCTATCGTTTCGGAAACTCTATTAACATAGAACAAAATATGCCATGCAGTTTGTTAAACATAAAACATGTACATGAAAACCTGCGCATTTACAGAGGTTTAAACACACTAAGGAAATTTAAACTGAAACTTGGATTCCGAAACTGGAATGCGAGTCTCCTAACCTTGGCGGTGACCAACTTTCCGAATTGGGAGTTTCCAGTTTCGGAAACCAAGTTTCAGATGTTTCATACCTCTCTGTATGCAACATCAGTATTCTTGGAGCGTTAAAATGTGTGATGACGTAACCGATGAAAAGCATGACACTGCAGTTAACCAGGCAGTGTCATGTAAAACTGGAGGTTACGTCATAACCTTGTCATAAAAGTTCCATGTGACGTAGCTGCATGACGATTGGCTGAAAGCTATTTGGGTAAAATCACGTGCTTTCCACCAGAAACAAATATGGCCGCAAATAGAGCAGAGGACGCGCTCTCGATTGAAACTCGTTATTTGCTTGATGCAGAAAATTACGTCATCATCAGACTTTTAATAAATGTGTATGACGTCTTGATCAGTTTTAATTAATGACGTCATCATTTACAACGATGATATCATTCCTTAAAAATGTCTCACTTTGTGGGACATTTTTGGAACATTCGAAACTCCGTAACTACAGTGTACTGTCAAAGGCTGACTGTCATTACCAAAAAATGCGGGAAATTTATACAGAAATTTGTGATTAAGAAAAATCTACATGTATACGCACACGTACATGTATATGGTAGATTTGTTGGTATTCTGCATGTTTCAGAAACTTTTTTACATTTCTTTTATGCAGTGCATGACTTCTTGAGCATTTTCATTAATTATTTTTTTACAAACAAATTTTTCGACACATCTTTCATATTGTGAGGTACAAACGACAAGGATGAGAGAGTTCCAAAGAAGATTGTTATTTTTCCTGTGGTCGACTCGAGCTCAGGGCCGCTCAAACAGCGGAAAGCAATATACATAATAGCCCACTTAGTGGGAATAACGAAAACACGATCAAAACGAATGAATTAGATTCGCGAACACAGCTTTCGAAAAATTAAGAGGAACAATCCTTTGAAACAGGCTTCAGAATCACAACCGAGGATGTCGACTTAAGGTCCTTTACTCTCTGAGAACAGGAACTGGACTGCCCGACCTGGGCTGTGGTGGTCCTATATATCGTGGGCCCGGGAATGTCGTCGTAATGACCTTTGGAGTAATTACTTTCATACCATAGGGGCAAGGGCCCTGACACCGTATAAATGGCCTTGGAGTGGCTTTCTCCATACCAAAAAGGGCAAGGGCCCTGACACCCCCCAACTTGGGGGGAGCATTCCACGGCGACCTAAAGGAAGCGGGCAGCGAAAAGACGAACATTAGAGAGGAATGAGGCAAGGGCGAAATAGAGGGAAAGGAAAGGTTAAAGGAAAGGGGGAGCAAGGAGGATGAAGGGAGGGGAAAAGAAAGAAAATCGTAAATGAAATGTAAAATACAAACCGAACAGCATTCAACCCAATTGAAAGGATGCTTGACGGGCATTGTCCCTCCAATTTGGGGGATTACAACGTTCCTCACGAAGAACTTCACGTGCATGCCGACGACGTGCCTCACGTTTGCGGGTGGCTGCTGAGCCTGTTCCTGGGGCATTATGAACGAGACAGGGCCATGGCGAGCGACGTAAGCGAAGAAAACGACGTTGAAGACGAACGAGAGCAGACGGCGGCGGACTGGCTGGGCGGGCCAGGAGCTCATGATATGGCATAGGGCCACGAAGGATAGCTCTGATCATGCAAGACGTGGAAGGCACGTTGCCATAAACCATAACGCTGTCAAATCCGGGATAATGCACTGGAGGAGGATTCTGGGAGGCAACATCACGGGTTTCTGGTGCGAAACGGATGGGACTGACTGCCCACGAGACGAATCGGGGCATGGGCGCTGTAATCATTGGCGTCGAAAGTGGCATGATGTCGGCAGGACGAACAGGGCTGACAGCCCTCGTGATGCGTGGTGGATGTCTTTCTGGTGAAGATAAAAGACATCAAAAGAGGAGGACCCGGAGGACCAGTTGCCACCCGAGGGCGAAGTACGGACAGGTGGGGCCAAGGGGGGAGCTGGGACAGGAGTCACAGGGGAATTCGTGGAAAGAATGGAACGGGAAGGACGGGGAAGGTGGAGAAGGGGCAATGGCGGCCAAGAGTCAATAATCCGCCACGCGGGGGCTAATGGAAACAGCTGCTGGCGATGGTCGAATGAGGCAGAGGACGACCAACTTGCTAAGCTGTCGTCTTTCGAGGATCCTGGCAAAAACTGGTCCCAAGGAATGGCAGGCAGGTCAACAGGACGTAAAGCCATCCGCCGAGAAGGCCCCTGAAAGGGGCAAAAAACTGCCGTAACCATAGAAGGCGAAATGGTCGAAATGCCAGGTGAAATGTAGGGTTGAGAGGGAGAAGGAAAGAGAGAAGAACTTACAGGAGCACGTTTGTCAATGTCGGACAATCCTGAAGGTGGTGAGAGAGAGTTAGACTGGAAAAACATCCAGGTTGATTGTATTGGACGCGACATTCGAAGGCGAGCAAGTTTTTGGAGAAAGTTGAGGGAGCGTGAGAAAACGTGTGGGGAGCGGGAGCAATGGCCGCGAGAAGTAAACAAAGGACAAGAAAGAACGCGATTGGGACGCCACCTGGAAAGCGTGGGAAAGCGTGGGCGAGTTGAAATAGAAAGACAGTGGGGGTGGCAACTAGAGAGTAGGGTAGGGGAAGGTCGTGAGTGGAAGCGTTTTAGAAGAGAAACGTGGTACGTGACATAAGAAGAATGTTGGCCGCGGGATTTACGAACGACAAAATTGTTGGTCGAAGGCTGATCGACGACTTGAAAAGGCCCCAGATAAAGGGGCCGGAATTTACCCGAACCAAATTTGGCTGGGGCAAGGTTCCGAATAAGGACCTAATCAAGGACGTGAATTGCAGTTGGGGAGCGTTTACGATCGTAGGAAAGTTTTTGAGTCCATTGCACTTTGAGAAGGTTATGTGATGCAGAGGATCTCCAGGAGGTGGCAAGATTGGAGGATAAAGGTAAGTGGATATTCGGTAAGAGGTTGTGGAAAGAGCGACGGGGGGCAAAACCGTGCATCAATTGAAAAGGGCTGAATTTTAGTGATGATTGGTAGGCGAAGTTATAACCGGTTACGGCTGTTTCAAGGTGAGAGGACCAGTCACGGCCATGGTTCACTGGATCCATGAAACGGCGTAGGACAGAGACGATGGTCTGGATGGTGTTTTCAGCAAGGCCATCGGCCTGCTGATGATACGGAGTACTGGTGCGGTGGGAAATACCGTAGGAGGCACAAAATGACTGGAAATCAGCGCTGATTTGTGGGCTTTCTTGGTCAGATGTAAGGTGGAGCGGAACACCGAAACGTAAGAAAAGTTTGGAAAAAAGGCAATGAGGGAGGAGGAGGTTTGTCGTTTACAGGCAGTAGCGACACAGAAATGGGTAGCATAGTCAGTAGCAAGAATAACGGAGGTGAGGCCACCTGAAGAACGAGGGAGGGGACCGATGAAGTCGAAACCCCAATGTGTGGCGGGTTCCGAAATAGTGATCGGTTCGAGGTACCCCTGAGGAGATTTGTGAGGAAACTTATGCATTTGGCATTGTGGGCAGTTGGAGATGTAATGTAAAACATCCTTTTTCCAACCTTTCCAGAAGTAGGTAGAGGCAAGTAAAGACATAGTTTTGGTAGAGCCGAAGTGACCGGAAAGGGGATGGTCATGACATGCGGCAAGGATAGAAGGACGAAGGTGATCAGGGACGACTAAAAATAGACGTGGCGGAGGTCCTGGAACGAAGAAATATAAGGTATCAGACAGCATAATGTAAC
>JAQGAO010002689.1:0-18870 GCA_034697705.1 Ommatoiulus sabulosus
ATTAACCAAACAACGACCCCATTCAATTATACAGTGTACTGCAAAAGTCCTCCCATTGATTAATTGCTTTAGCATGTATTATACATTGGTTATGTCTTAAATGCATTTTTTGTAAATTTAAAATGCATTTTTGACCCCGTAAACTCGTTTTTCACCGTTTTTTCACCGTTTTTGATTTCTCAGAGCCGAGACGAATCGATTGAGCCTAAAATAGAAAAACTTGGAGAATATAATTTTTCCGGTCAAAATCGAAAAAAAGCAAAGGGTATAGCCTTAGTTTTTTTTTGTCCTAAAAAAAAAAGTTGTCCGATTTTTTTCGATTTTGGTCTCATTCGATTCTTCTCGACGAATGAAATCCGTAAAGTGTTGAAAACACGGCGTAAAACGAGTTTAAGGGGTTTAAAAATGATTTTGAAAACGTATTTTTTCTATATTGAAATTCCATTTACGGTACTTTAAATCTGTTTTAAACTATTTTTTCAAAGTTTATCGGTTTATTGGCGTCTATACGAATCGAATGAGCCTTAAATCGAGTCAATCGGACGACTTTTTGATTTTCCAAAAATCAAAATTCGTAAAACGAATTTAATAGGTCGAAAATGCCTTTTAAATTAAAAAAAAAGAATATATTTAGGCTACCAGGGAATACCGACTGTTCAGGTGCTGCGCACTTGCTGTCCGATCATTTAAAAATACCGCCTTATGAAGAATAAACATAAATACTGACAAAACACCTGAAAGCACTTCTGCAAGATTACGGCGCTTTAGCTAAACAACAAACCATACAACGGCCCCATTCGGGCCATTCAATTATACAGTGTGCTGCAAAAGCCCGCCCTTTCTTAAAATATAGTAATATACTGTAGGTTATGTTTCAGGTGCATCTTTTGTAAATAAATTTTTCACCTCTCAAGGTCGTTTTTGCCGGTTTTTTTCCAACGCTTTAGGGAATCTAGGCGTCGAAGCGAACCGAATGAGCCCAACATCGAACAATTTTCCGGCCAAAATGGTTATAGGCCTACATGTATTCCTCATTGCGAGTATTTTATTCATGCTCAAAACTCAATGCTTATAAGAACTCAAAAACCCAAAGTTTATAGAACAAATTTTAACAACAAAATTAGCCAGATTTCAAAATCACCATCATTTCATATCAAACAACCGTTAATGTTTTGCCAGTTGTCTTTGGGGACATGAACATATGTAAATAATGTAGAAAACAATTTATGTAAACAACTGGAAGCAATATCAGCACTTAATTCAGCAACAAAAAGTTCCTGTACATGCTTCCTCAAGTGTGGACGTATAGCTTCATAGCCGCAGATTAATTTCACCATTATCTACCTCCATTGAAGTTTAGAAACAACTGCGCATGGATTTAAATAACCGCCAGTCCATGTTTTTTGATAAAAGTTTTTGGAAAAATACTCCAGGGCCTTATTTGTTTTAATTTGCAGAATAAAGTGCGAATGTTGGAGCAGAAACGTTAGTTAATTGTTCTATTGTTCTTACATTCCAATTTTATTAATTTTTCAAAATGTTTATAGGGGGCTTCGTCAGTTTCCACTGTTTAGGGCCTCACCATATCTACATTGTACATGTAAATCCGTCCCTACGAAAACTTTTGATTGGAAATATGCTGCCCAATGTTGCTCACGGATGTTGTTAGTTTCATGGCATTAGAAATAATTGCATCAGTTATATAATTTCTTTTAAAATTGCAATATCTGACAGTGTATAGTCTACTACATTGTATGGTGTGGTGTATAGTCAGCAATGATTATGCAGCTAACAAGTTGACCTAACAACTATCCTGATTATCTGTTCGATTTTTCACCATATGCGTAATGCCTCCAATAAATTCCACTTTTCCTTACGGACTTCCCAGGTCAATGAGAATTTGAAAATCCTGTTTTTGGGGGGAGGCGTGCGTTGACCATCGGTTTTCGGCATGGGGGTATTTTTTTTTTGTCTTTGCTACGCAAAGAAAGTGCTTGCATCGCATGGGGCCGTTGGCCTCTCAAAAATGCATTAAAAAACTCACCTGAACAGGCAGAACAGCAGACAAACAACGAAAGCAATTAATGGGGAAAGCATTTGTAAGCATCTTCGTCCGGGAAAAATCAACAAAAAAAAACGAAGGACAATGGACTCCGACTGACGCCACTGAAATGGAAAGTCATCAACACTGGAAATTATTGTTAGGCATAACGAGTAATAATCATTTTTTTCGATATACGAATATAAAAAAAAACTGGATAGTAAACATTTTCGAGTTTGTGAAGTATCTTACACCGGTTTTCCATTGTAAAAATCTCGGTGAAGCAAGGTCGTGACGCTACACTTAATGGGAAAAGCTCGACGTTACCTTAAAACAAGATTGAGAAAACATGTGTATACATGTGTACCAATATCTGGACAACCATAGTAATGTAAATCATAATCGTTAATTCGAAAATAGTGCAAGAAACAATCAGGAAACAATTAATGAGCAATCGAACATTATCTATACAACCATTCTGTGGTTGCATCATTATCAACTTAACATAACTTTTCGTCCATGCTTATAGCTACATGTATTTTTGAAAAATTTCCAGAATGGACCACTCATTTTTGAGAATTTCTCAAATCTTCAAAAACGACCGAATTTTCCATGTTTTTGTGATATGGGGAAATAGTACGTCACTAAAACAGCATAGGCTGAAATTCTGTTAGAAAACTAGAGGAAACGCTTACAAAACTGTTGAAAAAGTAATGTTCTGAAGTCAAATACCAACTTTTCAGACCTAGCCTGATGCATATGAATATATAACCAGACAACCAGATTAATGTATCATAATCGTTGATTCGAAAACCGTGCAAGAATCAATTAATGGGTAATCGAACATTATCCATGCAACCATTCTGTGGTTGCATCATTATCAACTTAACATAACTTTTCGTCCTATGCTTATAGTTACATGTATTTTTGAAAAAATTTCAGAATGGACCACTCATTTTTGAGGATTTCTCAAATCTTCAAAAACGACCGAATTTTCCACGTTTTTGTGATATGCTGTTCACTAAAACAGCATAGGCTGAAATTCTGTTAGAAAACTAGAGGAAACGCTTACAAACTGTTGAAAAAGCAATGTTCTGTAGTCAAATTACCAACTTTTCAGCACTTTCCAAACCTAGCCTGATGCATATGAATATATAACAAAAATGACGAGCGAACAAAGTAAGGTATTCAATTTTTTTAATAAAGTCCCTGAATAATAATAATAATAATAGTTTAAACCGAGCAATTACAGCAATAATTACATTCCGCACGACCTAGGATATGTCCACCGCACATTTGAGATTGCAACCGTCCCGCAGTTTTCAATCATGATAATGTCTATTGGAAGAACCGACGTACTTCCGACGGAATAAAACGGCCATTATCGGGCCCTCGCCTCATTCATTAAAAAAAGCAAACAATAATAATAGTAATAAAGGAATAATGAAAGAAATCACAGAACATTCTCATTCATTCCAAACAAATTATGAAACGTCCAAAGAAAACATGGCGGATGATTCAACATGGACGAAAAAAAAACGAGCAATGATTACCCACCGACTGACCAGGGCCCACATTTTCGACTAACACAGAATAGTGGTCACTGAAAAGCGCGTGAGCATCGAGAATGGCAGTAAAGTAACGTTATTTCACAACGTTGTGAACAAAATCTAAACCTGGACCCCAGTTCGCCGGACGTCCAATGGCCACTGATATGCGCACAAAGCCCCCAACCAATCACTCTTCAAATAATTAATCATCAACAACAACAACAATAAATAAATAAATAAATGTGGGTGACCTTCGACCTTCAACCATCACCTGAACTCCCCTCGATGCCCATCACCTCCCTTTGTCACTGGTATAAAAATAACATTTACCCTACAGGCCCCCAGTCATCACCCAACTTGATTTCCACAAACTTTTCCGACAACACCCGGGTCTAAACTGAGTTTAATTCAATTAGTGGCCTGGCCGACCCACATTTGACTTAGTGCCCCGAAATACCACGTGAGGATTTACAGCATTGTCTCATTGGCTCCTAACAAGCAAGCTAGGAGAGCGCCCTCTACGGCCTGCAGCGAATTAGCTAGGATTTACATAAACGGCATCGAATTAGTCACCTTTGACATCTACAACTGCGTGGGAAGGAATTCACCACAATAAAAAAGGCTAAAAAAAATGAACGAGTGCTAAAATTGGGCATACTAAAAATCAGTCGTTTGAGCAACAGGTGGTGTATTCCTATTAAAATGGAGCAATTCAATGAATGATATAGTGAGCCAACGATGCGTGACGTGCCACTCTACGTGTAGCTGCCACGCGCGAGTTTGATTCGTTGATTCAGGGTTGAATAAGATATCGGTGCTAAAACAGCTAATTTAATCTTAAAAGTTGAAATCGATATATGTTTTGCATTGATTTGACTAAAATTGCTCTCGGACTGATTTACAATTAATTTGCATTGATTCAACCAACTACCTAAACCGAGTTCTAAATTACTCTCAAAAGGATTTTTTGGGGGATTATTGCAACCCAATAAATGATTAACGACATGTTTTAAATATGTTTCGACCAACACATACTCATCAGGATGACGAAAGCCACGGGGCCAACAGCTGTGTCGTTACGGATTGATTTATTGGGATGCTATGTCCACTTGGATCTTCGGGGGGGCATTGACCGCAAGAGCGGAACTTAGATGGCGCTGACGTTCGGTCTTATGGAATACGAGCACCGTATAGCTTTCAGAAGGACCTTTGGCACATTTGCCGCATGAAAGTGTTCACAAACAACATGCAATCCACGGCGCCCTCTCTGAATGTCCTTGTCAGAACGAGATGTGCGATGAAGCCTTCCGAGTTCAACGAGTAACCGCCGTAAAAATAAATAAAAACACAGTTTATGAAATAAAATTAAAGCCAAGATTTTCCAAAAAAGTCCATGCGCTGCTGGAGGATTCGGTCCCACGATCTGAAGCAGTGGTGCACTCTGAAATGGAGGATGCGAAGAGAATCTTGGAAAGTCTGCGGCTGGAGAACCATAGTGGCGGACACCACCTAATCCATGATACCTCATTCACTCATGTTCACTTGGCATTGGAGAACTTGGCCATCATCGTAGGTCTGACCAATGGATCATGATCTACATGGCTGATGATCTGGTTCAAATCCAGTGCATGCTGGACCATCGTTGGCGTCAGCGAATTAGCCTAGCTGTTTTAGGGTCATCTCCCCAGTGGCAAATCCAGCAACCAGAGTTACACTTTTACAAGACCTTTTCCAAATGGTTGTTCGACGAGACGTAAAGAAACTGGAGAAGATAAAAGAGCTCAGAAGGAACGATATGGCTTAGGGAAGCTGCATGGCTCAACAGCTGATGGCAGCACGCGTCCGAGGCTCGTAAGAGCTTTCGAAAGTACTTCCAGACTCAAGATTCACACGATATTGGGCAGAGCGAACAAGTTTGTGTTGTTGAATTTTTTCTTGTCCTTTTCGGTCATCTTTTGCGGCGCCTTGTTGGACACAGTCTTCGTGTGCCAGACGTAAATCTAGAATGTAAAGAGGGACGATCAATGCTGTGCACGACCCAATTTGTAAGAAAATCTCTTTTGTACAACAATTCTTCCATCATTGTAAAGCGTAAACACCATACCTTTGTACAATTGTCTGCTTTTGGTTCGATGTCTGCCTTTGTGATATTCAGACTCTTGAGGAATCCATCTTCCTCGAAGCCGGCCTTGAAAGGCATCGTCGCATTGGGCCTCTGAAACAACAGAAAACTTCATTAATAAAAGCTTTTGACTAGGGGTCCAGATATTTTCCATAATTCGTCAACGCCTTGCTCGACTCAAGGCATACTATCAAGTTTTGGCAAAAAACTTCACTTGCTCGAAAAATCACATTTGTAAGGCACTCACTCTTTTCCAAAAATAAAAAAAGTAATTTTCATATGCATTTGGCGGTAAGAAAATTAATCAGCAAACCAAACTTCATATGTTATTTGTGAACTTTCACAAATCAACAATTAGTTTTGTGTCAGTGCACAGATGGCGTTTGATGACCTACTGTCGACCAACAATTGACCGCAAATTTCCAAAAAAAAATTGGGTTCAGAGCCTCTGCGTGAAATTACAACAGGAGCAGAATCATGGCCTGAAGTCACGTATGCAAAAGGAAATTTAATGATTTGGTTTAAAAACAGAGATCACTTTGAGTGCATTTTTAACCACTTTAATGGTGTAGATTTTGCACACTTGACTTCGCGACTGCCAACGTACGATTGGTAAAGCTTTTGTCTGAGCACCACTATTGATTTTGTCGAAACTGTGCCATCTGCTGGTGCTTTCCATTGCTGCACAGCAAAATTGAACAGAAGGCAATTTCCCTTTTTTTACAGCTTTCATAACTGCTGCGATTGCGGCCATCTTGTAAGCACACACAATATACATGTATACTGCGCTCTGTTTACACAGAAGATCAAACACACACTCGTGTTTACAGACCGAAACAATATATACAATCCTGAAATTTAAATATGCAACAAAAACCATCTGACATAGCAATAAAGTTGCTTCTGAGGTTTATGAACATGCATTCAATGAAAAGTAGAGTAGATTTTATGAGATTGAAAGGCGGCATTATTTGCGCCTGATGATAGATACAAAAACAGTCTTATCAAAATCGAGGCTCAGTCATAAAACCCGAACGGTGTTAAGTTTTCTATACGATGAGACTTTTCTGTATATTTACCGATTTCAGGAATCCGACGTTGACGCCGAAACCTGCCATGTCCACCGGAAACACTCTGCTGGCAATCCACCCGTCGTAGAAGTCCACTACTTTGCCATTCTTGACGACAGGGGTGCTGATGCCCAACTGAGTGACCAATCCTACTGGCCACATGGACACCTTTTTGGTGTAACGCATCTGAAAAACACAAACAATCAAACACATGTATTATGTTCCCATTTCCTTCTCATTCCGTGCAGAATTATGCAACATTTTATGGATCAATCGATGTCTTTCATCATTTCTACATGTATAACAGTCTTCAATTTGTCGCTAAAAGTAACAAATTATAGCAACTCTGTTCAAAACGTCACTTTGTTCATAAAATAAACAAATGATAGTCAAATGAAAGTATAAGAACAACATCAATAAACGAATCGTCATTCTTTTATCCAATGAGTTTTTTTTAAAAAAAAAAATTTAAACAGGAGATTTTGCAGTTTTTAAACAATATCTTTGGGTTCGGTTTGAGTTCTCCTAAAATTTGGAGAAAAAAAGTTATTTTATTGCGCGAATTACCAATACAATAATCGCGATCTTGATAGAATATCTTTGGGCGCAGTTTATTATATGCAAAATCACTCAGGTTTTATCTCCAGTTTTCAAACCTATAATCAAAGGCCAAACATCAGCAAACCGAAACGTGACCTGTTCCAATTTTATTCACACAATAACGATTCAAACATGCACTGCATGTTTCGAAGATTGCTTCTAGTATCGATTTTTTGTTGATTCAGTTGGTCAAAAACTGGTTTTGAGGTCTTTTTTTTCAAATCTGCGAGTGCAGCTCACTTTGCTCTTCGATTGTATAATTGTTATTTCAACGTTTCCGCGATACTATTTATTTCATTTCTAAAAAACCAAGAAACTTCACATTTCTCAATTGTGCAGAAACCATTCCTTTTACAAATGAACAATTTTCCGAAATTACAAGAAACCCTGCATTTCTATTTAAGAATTAAACCTTTCCACAATGTATACCAAATAATGGGCTTCTTTGGCAAGGTTGCCTGTATACAAGTCAAGGTTTTATTTGAAAGCCTTCCAAATAAGATGGGGAACTTTCCCATTAACATTTCTGAATAATCTGGTTCAAACTTTCCAGGGCGCCAAATAAGGGTTCTCGATGAGTGGCTCAGTGGTACAACACTACAGTCACGTAACCAGAAAACGTGGGTTCAAAACTTGGCCAGCCTTACTAACTTACGTCCTTACTACCAAAAACTGACTTGGGCATCGGTCAATATTCGAAATTAGCAATAGAAACAAATTTCAGTTTATCCAAAATCTTGAAACGGGGCAGTTTCTGACTGATATAGAAAGCTTCCAAACTGAGGATGAAGTTTTGATCATTTTGCACTGCGTTGAAAAGCTCACTCTAACTGGTCAATCTTCACTCGATGATCATCTAGCTGAAGAATTCAAAGAAATGATGCCACCTTAGGTCACGGGCAATATCAATGTGAAGGTTGAAATGTAGTAACTCTTTAGACATGGTTCGGAATGGCACCTCCAGGAATTTGTGGTAATGTAATTTCAGCATCACTTCTTGACGCTTCTCGCACATTTTTTGTTGCTCTTATTCTTAGGATCAGTACCCGGCACCCTCAGTACGGGTAAAAGAAGAGTGAGTCACGGGTGGGAGTACGAGGAGCCTGTAGCAATGCGCTCTCAGACGCAATTTTAAGGTGAGTCAGAATGAGGTAGAAGGCAAGGACGAGCGGTGCAACTGCAACGACCTTGTTGGTCAGGGGACCTGCTTACGCATTGCAACGCTTGGAAGGAATTGAAAACTTTGGAGGCCTCCGAGGCAAGACAACAGACAATGACGAAAAACACGAAAACGAGGGGAGTGACCATGCAGGCGTGACCACGGTTCCCGGGCGTCCTTTGGGGAAACTCCGTGGCGTCATTCGGAAAGGACAATTTTGAGAACAACAATTAGGAGCGGATTTTTCCCATTTAAATAAAAAAAGAATTTAAGGAGAATAACGATTAAGAAACTTTCGAACATCATGACGACTTTAAGCAGATTTCGTCATGATGAAGGTATCACGTGGCAGATTTAATCATGTTTTTGGTCTAGGATTCGGTACGCATGCAGCGTGATAATGGCTCTTGCAAATTTCGCATGGCTGATTGATAGTTTTGCATGACACGAAAATATGAGACAACAAAATTGAATGATTAAAAATCAGCCATTTCGGAATTCCATTTGTGATACGATCGTCATTTTTTAGTTTATCATTATAATTATTACATGTTTCGATAAAAGACCGGGCATTGTTATAAATTGTTCACTGGCAGTTTTCTGAGAAATAAAACTATGAAACAATACAAAAATGAATGATTACAAATTGGCCTATGTATGAAACTGTCCGCGATAGAAAAATTACGAATTTCGGATAAGTTGTTTAAACAATGAAATATATGCGATTAAACAACAAAAATATGTTTACAGTACTTTCTGCTCGTTCTTGTGACGATGCATATTTATGTACAGCTTTTGAATTTCCCCTTTACTTTTCAATGAAAATATGCAAAAATTTGAAAGAAAAATCCGAACGTCGTTTCCTTTTTTTCTTCCATTTCATTAATTGATTTTTCGAACCGTCATAAAAATGCAGATAAGCTTATTTACTTTTAATAGTATCCCTTTTATGGTTGTAAAACTCCAGCGCCACCATTATCACGAATTCTGTGCGCCAGGTTCATCGAACAAATGTGTCCATTGATCTACATTTTTGCAATACTTTGATAACGAGTGACCCATTTCAAAATCCAAGCTCAATTTACGACCCAGTCAATGAAACGTCTAAGCGTAATAGTAGCAAGATATCAAATTGACGCCATGCTATTGTAGGTTAAGTAACATCTATTGTGTTTGTCAAGTTAAAAAAAATCCCACCCAAGGGGTTGCGAAAAATGCATCATAGATGGCACTGGGCCTTGAAATGAACGGTCCATATCCAAAGCGCCTCTATTGGCGGCATTTTTTGACACCAGCTGAAGACTGAAGCGCGTCAACAACAGACAGTTGGTTGTACAAATTTGAAAGGACTCAACCTGCGCAAATAAAGCTTGTTGGTAAAACATTAATACAGTATTTACCGAATCATCTAAACAATTAGGATAGCCAGTGATGCGCAAAAAGCGTACTCTGCAGTGCGTGGAGAATCAACTCAACTGCTACTGGCAAAACTGCGACTGTTCTGGAGCAGCGATTCTGTAAATTTAAAGCAAGTCTCCCGGCGCGCCGCAGCATGCAGAAAACTGCCAAGCGTCCATAATTCATGAGTCTTTGAAGGTCCACGCCATGTTGTCCAAGGAAAAATGGACGACCTCGGCCGCGCAGCAAGATGGCTGCGCATTTAAATAATGTTCTTCCACATCATTCTGGAGCATTACCGTACATCATTTGCCACCAGAAAGCCAGAAATACACAATACGCATCGCATTGCATTTTAATCCGCAACGCAGCTGGAACGCGATGCACGCAGCGTCAGTTTCCTGCTTCGCCACCAGGGGGCTTAGGCACACTTTACGGTCAATACGAACCGTGCGCTGCGTGATAAGCGTCAGTCATGCAAATTAAACATCGGGAATGGGATTATAACCATTTCCACGCGCGCTCAATAACAACGTCTCTTTTGTGTCCACTAAAATAATTACCAGGGAAAACACAATAATTAGGCCGATTGCATAAAACAATTAGGCTCGATGACGTCACCTCAGGATAATGGCTGTCGGTGCATGGGGCCTAAAAGTTATTCCTATCCTGGTCATGCTGCAAGTCCCACAAGGCTAATTGAGCTATAGGTGCAATAACACGGGTACTAAAATTTGATAATGTCCACACATAACGTCGGTGAAAACTGAAAACGCCATGAATGGGGTCGTTATTACAGAAGCGATTACTGGTACCACTTTGCGAATTAAGGTAGCTGTAATCAACTCGAACATTCTTTATAAACGTGTGAAAAAAAAACCCGATAAGATTACATAATTTAAAGGGTTTTACAGATGCGCTACTATAGATATACTGAAAATGTCCCGTTGAATGCCCTACATTATAAACTGAACATATGCACCTCTGATTTTGCTTTTTTTTACGTTATTATTGTTGCAGGATCCCTTGACAAAAGGAATTTTCAGCAACATCTAGGCCCACGTATTATTACTATTATCATCAACATTATCATTTTATCATTATTTTCTTGAAAAAAAATATCAAAGCTGTTTTCCATTTTTGCAGAATGCAGATAGGGCCGGCAAATGTTACGAAAACGCTGGTTGTGAATGAGTTATCTTATTATGCCAACACAATGTTGGTTATGCAACAATAACGCAAATTTCCCCACGTTTCAATTAAGATTTGCTAATAGATAGTCAACAACGGGTACATGTAAATCACCAAATTTCCTCCATGGCACTGAGGAAGGCGAATGATACCCCAAAAATGACGATATTGTTCATATATATTCTGCGCGTTCCTTTCCAAACGGATAAATTTATAGTTCTCTCGAGAGGGCATCACTGTAGACTATCGTACCTGTCTTCCAGTTTTCTAGGACAATGGCCAATAAAGATAACATTCTGACATAAAAAATGAAAAATAAATCAAGCACAGTTTTATTTTTTGGCAAGATTTACGATATTTTTGTATGTTTGTATAGATACGTGGTTGCTAAACTGTTCTATTTCATCTGTTCCAAAATAAAATTCTATCTTCTGAAGGGATGGTGGTGGAGTTTATAAGAATGCAAATCTAATAGCACAATCGATCATAAAACCAGAGATTATGTCAGCTATTAATTATAATACAGTAATTAATATTCCATAATGAAAAAAAATGTAAATGAAGAAGTTTGAAGAAAAATAACATGTCAATGCATTGTGTCAATATTATATGTATACACAACTTGTATGCAGATTCATTTAGACTTCACCACCTAATCATCTCAACCAACTGTGTAATTTTCATCCACATGTTGTTAATGTTTAGAGGCTACAGTGTATATATAAACTGCATAACCAAATAACCTAAATAGCATGGAATAGAATGAAATATAATGTATACATGAAGAACATCCTTGCAGTTCCATGGCATACTATATACTGTATAATGCATTTTTTCTCCATGCAGGAAATTCTGCTGCAAGTCCTATATTTCCAAGTACATGTACCTCAGAATTTTCTGATTAGTCACTAACCTGAAAATCATGCGTGAATGATTACTTGACAATTTGGGCTCTTGCGATAAATAAACATACACTGTATACAAACTGCAGAAAGTTGGAGGGAAAAGTGTTGGTATATAAACACATATTTCAGCGTGGATAATGGACATTGATGTCGTGTCTGGATTTCTGAGGAAAAATGGGCGTTAGCTTTTAACTTGGTTCCGGATCGAACTCGGACGGAGCCACAGCCCAACATTATCCAAGTATAGGGAGCGCCTCAGCGCCATGGAACTTCTGCGTATAGATTTCACACGCCTATCCAAGCATATTTGCTCCAATTTAGACGATGGACACAAATCTCTCATCCCTGTTGAATTTGCTTTATATCATATGCTCGTGAATTTCCTCCTTCTGGCTCTGCATCTAACTTCTGCAATCTGCATTATAACAAATCGTGCAAAAACACAATGAAGCTTCCCCGCAGTCACGTTGCGAAGTTTAATTTGCTCAGCAGAGATTAACTGATATATATTTCAATAAAACTTTAAATGCTTTTATATTGCTCGGTTATGACACCACAATTTTTATGAACCGAGCTTATGATGACTTTTCTTGCATGCATAAGTAAAACAATGCGCGTGCCAGAGCATTACGTTTCTTTTGGGCCTTGGGCAACTCAAATTCTGTTTAAGAATTTTAGAGGCCTGTGCCAAAGTTTCTATCTAAAGCGGTGCGTCTGTAGTGAACCTGGTGTGAGAACTGCATGAGTGAAGACTTTCATGCAATTCTTCAAACAATGCGCTTGCGAGAGCAAAGAGTTTCTTTTGGGCAACTCATAAATTCTGTCTAAAAATTTTAGAGGCCTGTGCCAAAGTTTCTATCCAAAACGGTGCTTCTGTAGCGAACCTGGTGTGAGAACTGCATGAGTAAAGACTGTTTCATGCAATTCTTCAATGTTACATCTTGAATATGTTAGAATAACAAATTCAAGATGTAGCCATGAAATCATTCCATGCAGAACATGGAATTCTTAATAGCAACGTTATCCTTTTCTTAACGACTGCATGGAATGATTCTGGCCAGAACCCTCTACAGAGATCAAGTATACACCTCTTGCAAACCTACCTCCTCAAACAGCCTGATGTCGTAACTGTTGTCATCGTCTGCGAAGAACATGACGCCGTTGTCCTGAGCATTCTCTTTGATCCACTGCAATCCCGCCAACCTGTTGGCCACGCCCTTTGGTTTGCTACCCTTTTTCTTGCGGTACGAATCGGGCATGGCGCCCAAGATGTACGCGTACGGTATCCCCGTGTGGCGCAGCAGCGCCTCCACTTCCGGCGACTTCTTCGGGGCGTCCTCGGCCACGATCCAGAACAGGTGGTGCACCAGCATCAGGGTCTGGCCTAGCCTGGTCAGCTCGGGCATCTGCTCCATGCGCGGGAAGGTGGGCGTGATCACGTACACGATGGGCGTGTCCGAAGCGTTGACGGGGCGGCGCTGCGTCGTCGACGTCTTTCGCTCCACCGGCGCTGTGGTCGGTGGCGCTGCCGTCGTTTTCGACGCCGTCACCGGCAACTTCTCCGAGGTGGATGGCACGTCCTTGGCCTCGGGCAGCGCGGTCTTGGCCACTTCGTCCCGTTCGTCCGCTTTGGCCACTGGGGCGCTAACGTTGGCCACCGCTGGGGGCGCGTCCGTCGTTTTGTACACCTCGGACGTGGCCGGCGTCTTCGCCTTCTCCGAGGTGGAGCTCAGCTCCGCCTGGGGTTCGTTGGAGGACACGTTGGCACTGGTCGAGTTCGCCCCCTGGACAGGGGCAGGGGCAGGGGGCGGGGCGAGGAGCAGGGAGCTGTTGAGCGCCTGGCCGGCAGGGGGTTGAGTTTCGGAGAGCGCGACCGAAACGTTGACGGCGCTGATGGCACTCGCCAGGGGCAACGGGGGCAGACTTTCTTCTAGGGCGCTGCTGTCCGGCGCCGTGACGAAGGGCCTGGTCAGCACCATCACCGCCGCACACACGCCCACCACGAACAGGGCGGCGCAACGCTTGCGGGTTCCTCGACGGGCACGCACTGGCCACATGGCGGCGCCCTGGGTCTGAAACAAGAAAGAAAATGGTGGTCAATGAGACGATATACAGGAATGGAGGAATTAAAGATGGGGAACTTGAAGAGGGTGCTTTGAAACTTGAAAGTATAGTCATTTTTTTAACAATTGGCCGGCCCCAACACCCTTCTTACATGGTTGACCTATAACCATGAAAATGGCTGAAATAAGTGTTAAAAACAACCCAACCTTCTTATTTATATCTTAAACATCATGCAGCAAAGAATACGAGGACATCCTTAAAAGGCTGCTAATTTTCTGTCGAGTGATGTTCGATGAATTGGTAAAACCAGCAATTCTATAGCGGCACAAGAAGTGGTTGAGAGGCTGCTATAAGTCCACAAAAATGACGCAGCATTGGATGCTGTGCTGTCAGATCTAATCCACCATTTTGAAACTTGTAACTCGTCGAGCTTTTTTGAAGATTTTGCTGGATTTTTCGCTGAATTCGCTGCACCTTTTTTTCAACGGTACTTGACATTAGGAAAATACACGTTACCGTTACCGGGTAAAAGTGGCGACAGTAGTGAATTTCATTTGGCTGTTTCATTATATACAGTTAATGGTGTCAGCATTTCTTTATGCTGTTATATCATCTCAAATAATGGCACCTTTTAATCGATGACTGCATGATTGCCGCGCTTTTATTAATGTCTTCGCAACAGTACATTAAGGGCTCACTATGTTGTAATAAAGGTGTGATTTTTACCAATTATAGCTCAGTGCTGACAAATTATTTTTTAAACGGACAGTTCTATATTTTAATATTACGCTTTCATTGTAATTCAGTACATGTGTTTCAAATCACACGTAACCGTTAAGCAAACTTTATCGAATCTCCTATAACGAACTCATGTCGAAAGCCTATGTGTTCACCCCTTATCGTCAAAATGTCACCAAAGCGCTGCACGAAAGGGGTTATTTCCAGTAAAAATGGCCGCCAAGGTTGATTTTTTTGGCAAGTTACATTATTTAAATTGCATTAGGCATGGCAACTGTAAAGTACAATAAAGTTTCTGAATATTTCCTTAAAGCGGTGCTAAATCCTATACATGCAATCATAACAACTCATGGATAAATTACCCTGTTAGATACTGTATAAGCGCCATAAATTGTCGATGTATATTTTTTACCAGATAACGCTCAGGCATGCAGGCCATTAAGCATAGTATGTATTTAAGCCTTGTCACACAATTCCCTATCTAAATGCGGAGATGTAAATGTCGTTCTCAGCTATATGTGTCATTACTATATTTAGAGTACGTGTACCAAGCAGTTTTCGACACAGCACATGCAGTATCTCACAATTTGTACAGTATTGTTATTGTCGAAAGTTTTGGAGAGGGCATGATATTGCACAACGTCACAATGAAAGCAATTCCACAAAATCGTGCAAGTGAATTCCATGCACTGCAATTTAAATATAACGTTTGGTTGACAATAATCGTGTATAGGATTTATGCAAAACACAATGCATAATTTTCAAACTGCAGGAATAAAATATCCAGGAAAATCCATCTTATTGAAACTTTGCTTTGGAGATTGTGCTGATTTCATGAGCCTCTTTTTCCCTCAAAACATCAATGAAAGAACCAGATGCGACTAAAGCACTTGTTCATAGGCGTTCTGCATGCAGTTGCATTTTGGATATTAATTTTTGCAAAATAAAATATCTTCTATATCTTCTGGAGTTTTATCATAATGTTATCATCGTTTTATCATAATATAAAGATATATTGATATGGGAAAAATACTGCAGGCACTCCGTTTTGTTGTTTTTAAATGAAGTTATATAATGCATTGGAACTCATTCCGGATTTTTTCATAAAATTAGTTTAAACGACTCATGCACGTTTTTAACTGTAATATATACACATCACTTTTTTCGCATTTCGATCACGAGTTAACGGATATGCACTTCCATCAAATGAAAAGCACTATCAGACTTGTTATATATACATGTATCGAATTCCCGACTCCCCATGTTCACACTATACATCGACTATACCGTGAAATTGAACATCAAAAATCACAAGAAAAATCACGAATATCAAGATAATATCACGTATCAGAATATATACATGCAAAGTTAACATTTGGAAAAACAGTATTCAACTTGAATTTTCCGGTTTAAAAAGAAATAAAGATACATAGCTTAAATGATATCGTCGATGATGCATTATAAGCGAATTCTTTCACTATTGCAGGGTTCGATCCCCCAGAAATTTCATTGGCAACTTCCCTGACTTTTTCCTGACTTTTCCAGGTTTAAAAAAAATCTCTGACCAATGACAAAATTTGACATACAATTGTATTTTGCAAAATCGACACAGGAAAATATTTTGCAAAATATTCACGAATGACAATTTTGAACATTTGTACTCGGAAAACCTGGAGAATTTTGAAAATTTGTCTCGGAAAACGTGGGAAATTTTGAAATTTTGTCCTCTAGGAAAACGTGCGAAATTTTGAAATTTTGTCCTCGGAAAACGTTGAAAACTTTTGAAATTTTGCCCTCGGAAAACGTGGAGAATTTTGAAAATTTGTCCTCGGAAAACGTGGAAAATTTTGCACATTTTTACTTGGAAAACGGGCCTTGAGCTAACCATGTAGAAGCGTTAATTTTGGATCGCAACAAAGTATACGTTGAATTTCACGGACTTTTTCAAAATAAGCCATTCTTCCCTGACTTCTCCAGACATTTTCAAGCTCCTGGCTTTTCCAAGTTTTCTAGGTTTTCCAAGGGATGCCCTGCTATAACATGTACAGTGAACTTATAAAAATAAACAATAAATAAGCTAAATTTAACTTGAGTGCTGAGCATGTGCTGTATATAACAAAATTAAAGTATTCCATGCAACAACATACACACGCCCACTTACCGTGATATTTTGAAACATCTTCGGTAGAAAATCATGGAAATTCGTTTGTGAATAACACGCTTAAGACATATCAGTATAATCCCACGGATATTTGAAAAATAAGTTTAAAAACGCAATTAATGCAGATTTTGTCAATCAAGTATTTAGCCCCTCACACGTGGCACACATGCATTTTGAGACGTATACAGATGATAAATACAACAGCGGAAGTTACCGTCTCGGTTTCTTCTCCAGTTTCTTCAGAAAAATAAACTTTGTCAACAAGCTCCCAAAAGACCTCAATTCCTTGGAATCAAGCAAGTGCTCATTTCCAATAATTCAATGCTCACCTGTATATATATATACGAACGAATTGTACGCCTCTAACCAGCGCAGACGTACAATTTCAAGAATCCTCGTACAAACGGAAAAAAGCTCAAGAGGAAATGGATTAGCGCCAACTTCCGTTCAGTAGCCACGGCAACCACGCAGGAGCCTCTCCTGAAGAAAGTGAAAAGTATAAAAACGGAGCACGAACCATTGGCACGAAGTATAGAAAGCTGCTAATCCCAGGCTGGGCGACGATTAACTAATCCGCAATTAGCATGATCTTCTCGCCCTCGTATATCGGTCATCAGGTGTACGTTTCGCACTTCAATAAAACTAATTAGCTTCCACTATCGTTCAAGAGTCGTGCTGCAGGTAGCCTACATACGACGTCATGGACGGGAGCAATGGTGCGAAGAGACCGAACACCAGCGAGGCAGGTGAGATAATAAACTTCTGGAAAGGTGCAACCAACAAGCGCTGGAGGGCCAACCTCGCAATCGTCCAAACCGATGCCTTTCACTAATTCCCAGAAAAATGTCCCCCATCCGCAGCCAACATGCTTTTTTGTGTGTGGAAAGCATATGCTTTCAAGAATTCCAACTTAATTATTGGCCAACCTGCATCAGAGCGCACGTAACGTGGGAGGAGGGGCTCTGAAGGGGGGCCAGGAAGACGCATTCATGCTAATTGGGTACTTCCATCTTTAATTAGGATATTAATATTGGCTAAACATTCTACCTTAATGGGTTTATATCCACCGACTTACATCATCCGAATGTAAACGTGAAAACAAGCTCGCAACCTCTCATTTCATGCCATCATCATTATAATCACGGCGGTGGAGTAATTCGAACCTTTCTGTACGAAAACCAGCCTTGGCTAGACGTATAATAACCGATGATAAATCGCATCGCTTCTATTATTTCCATAAACGTAAATAATGAAAACTTGGGAGATGAAGATGAAATTGCGTCTACATTTCGCCTTGGTTTAAAGCGGAACCAAAGTCGTAAACAAAACCCTCCTAGCAGAAAGTGCAAATTTACATTTTCATGATTTGAGTAACGCGAGATGCTCCTTAACCCACGCGTAATGAGATTGCGTATCTCCTTTTTTATGCTAGGTGCATGGTTAATAACGTTGATAAAAAAAATGAACGAATATATGCGAAATTATCCGAGGAGTGATCTTGAGTCAAGTTGAGTGGCCAACAATATCATCCTGCAGATATGAGAAAAGTTAGGCGTGGGGTTTGTAGAATTTTGAGATCTGTAAAACTTGCATAATTGAGATCGATTTTGAAATGAGACGATTGTGGGAAGTTTCGAGACGTTCCTTGGACAAATTTATTAAAAAAGATAAATACATTGTAATTTCAATGACTGAAACGTTGAAGAAAATAAGGAGATATTCAAGAATACAGTAAAACCTCTATTCTGTCAACCTCTATTATGTCAACTCATCAGCACGTGGCTCCTGCCCACTAAACGGTGCGTTTTTTGGCCTCAACCTTAAGAAAATTAATTAAATACATTAGGGTACCTCGTTTGAGGCCTGCTCGT
>JAQGAO010002690.1:0-18869 GCA_034697705.1 Ommatoiulus sabulosus
CTCCCTCTGCTCGCCCACTTTCCTTCCCAGCTAACCTTGGTTCTCCGCCAGGTGACTGGGGCTGTAAATTCCGGGAATGCCAAAATGCATTCCAAAATATTTGGGGTCGAAAATGGTGCGCATTCCGCCATTTGGCGCACTTTCCTGACGGCTCCGGGGTCATGTGAGGCGACCTTGGCCGTCTCACATATATGACATTGTCATTGGTCAGGGAATTTTTTCTAAAACCTGGAAAAGTCAGGGAAGTTGAAAATAAAGTTTCTGGAGGAACCCAGTATAACTGCTTTATTAATCGGGATTCGGGAATAATCACTAATGTTCTTGAATTAACGCTTAGCGTTTACATGTAATTGTGTTATGCAAACTGTCATGAATTTTAATGTGTACCAAATATTAACAAATTTCTTACGTATTGAGTAAACAAATGAAGGGATCAGGTCTATTGTACAAGTGTACATGTATATCACGATAACATAAAGATAACGGCACATGTAAATTATGGATTTACTTACTTGGTTTCACAAAAGTGATATAAACTGACTGACTGAGAAGTTTATGTTCTGCCACACAATAAAGGTTTTGCCCATACCATGTCTCGTCAAAGTGAGATAAGCGCAGAGCTGAAACGGATGTCTGATTGATGCCTTTAATCCCGGTCGTGTAATTATATGCTAAAACGTTATGCATTGGCAGAAATGTTGAAGATTTCCATGTGAGTTTTGCTGGTGGATTGCCATCTTCAGATAAACATTCAATGGTTTGTGGTGACATCTCTTGATTGAGGAGCACGGCTATTTGCGAGCCATTCGTCATGGTTACGGAGTCGTACCTCATTTTAGGGATTTTGGGTTTTACTATTAAAGGGAATATAGCACTGCTAATTATTTTAGAATAACAATTTAAGGTTGTGTTTCATATAGCATTGCTTCTTACGCAAGACTCTGTATCTAGCTGGCCGGGTCCTAATGCAGTTCTTGTTGTTTGTTCCCGGCCAAACACAGGTCCACTGGCCATCATCCCGAATAACAGATGAATTTAAAATTTGAATTGAACAATCGCCTTTATCAGAATCTCCAATAAAAGTATATGCACCGTCAATATTTTGTAGATTGCCATCTTTAAACCATTTGCAATCCACCGGAAAATGTGTATCTCCTTTAAAAATGCATCTTAAAGTGACATTTCCTCCTTGCTTTACTTCGATGTCAGCAGGGTCTGTTTGAATTGTATTCGGTATTCTTGTGCATGCTGTTTAAAAATACAATATGCAGTAAATGTACGAAAGCGGAGAAAACAAACATGCTACATATTTACTATGTAACAATATGATTTAATTAATTTAAAAATAAACGAAGACATCCTTCGTATTCGAAGTAAAATAGAATGTACTGTAAATGAATAAATAGTATTTACCTGTTGTCGAAATTGCATTACGTAGAACTGCAGCAAAAAACATTAGCCATACTTGCGAGGCAATCATTTTGAAACGATTTTAGATTGGCTATTGCCATACAATAGCACATTCTCGGATTGGCGATGAAAACACATTAACAGAATCAAATTTCTGTAGTTTCATTGGCAATAAACTTTCCAGGAAATGACTAAATCTCGGTATTCCTATGAATCACGCTTCAGCGATAAATAACAGATTTATAAATAAGACAAGTTTATTTTCCTTTGATTTTTAGTGCAGGGTAGCCATAGTAAACTAAAATGCTAAATTTTGGACAAAAAGCTTTCATCTTAGTTAGATTTGAACATACAGATTCCAGAGTAACCATATTATTTGAAACATTAAGGCATTGCGCAGATATTATTATTTTACTTAATATTACCATTATTTACAATTCGAAATGAGCTCAATCATTTCATAAAAGCATATCAATATGCATGCAATAATAAAAACAGCGTATTATCCTTTTATGGGCACGTAACTTATTTTCGTTAGTCACTATACTGTATAACTCCATACATGTATTTGTGCACACAATTTGAAATGCGGGATATTGAGATAATCAACTGCAATATAGAAAACAGGATATTCGACTTCTAAAATGGAAACATTTAACCGGATGTATAATATACTAGTAGGTTGTCGGACGATTGCTTCTCAAAACCAAGTTCATTAAAATTCAGAAGATTTGATAATTGAGTTAAACATGTTTTTTGGTAATGCTATTTTTGAAAATACTGTACATTTGATTTTTTTTTTTAATATCTATACCAGCAGCCTATAGATATGACATTTTCATTGTTATTCCTTCGTCATTATTTCACGCAAATGTAAGAGAAATATGGGGCATTAACCTGCATAGGCATCGTTTACTTGAGGTGAAATTAAGGGTTTTATTCCCCTTATTAGGGCTATTCTACATCATTTTTCTCGTTTAAAGAAAGACTCGAATTTAATCATTTCAAAATGGCGTTATGTGTGACCATGAGGTTCCGTGAGTAAACTTATATCCCCATGAGATAAAATTAAGGGTTCCAAGAAAGAAGAAAAAATCTAACAGGCAAGTATTTTTAGTGAATTTGTATACGCATTTTTATATGCCGTTATGTTGCATAAGACTGTTGCATATGTTGTATAAGACTGCCTTTCTTAAATTTTCAAGGAAGCGTATGCATATTGCCTATAACTTTTAGAATAGACGTCTGTATATTGAATTTTAAAGAATTTTTGCATTTTATATCTTAAGTGCAGCATGTCAGGCATAGTTATGTTCCACCATTGGCTATAACAGTGCAACACGTGATGTATTAATAATGCAATATAAACGAAAAATGCAACCTGGAAAAATCATGGATAAAATGACCACTTGATGAAATACACAGATTGTACTTTTTCATTTTTATTAAATGACAAACTTTCCGAAAGTAATGAATTTGTGACTACAATACATGCATTTTTTTACAATACTTGTCTACTTTTGACAGTACTATTATAAAAAGCTTGCATATAAATCTTAAGACATCGAAACTCGATGCGATTCCGTGATGATGCATGTAATTGCTATCCAGTAAACCACGGCTACAGCAATGCCTATTTGTTGAGCGCCAGACGTAACTACAGTAGAAAAATTAAGAGCAGTAATTAGCCACTTGTATTTTAATAAGAGCTCATTGTTTCAGTTGACCATGTAATAAGGACTCATGGATAAGTGAAAACCGTCCCCGGCAAGGAAAACGTTTGCACTTATCCGGTTTTTCGTTTAAGTTATTTTGCATAGATTGTGCATTTAGCTGAGAATATGCTCAGAGCAGTCAAGTAAGTGGTTGCATAATTTTTTCGTCTCCTAAATAAGTTTTATTGTAAAGAAACAAAGTTTTTACAATGAAAACGTCAATTTTTAAATCGATTGAATAATTCGAAAAATTGAAATTGTTTCTCAACATCAGGAGGGTATCAAGAAGTTACTATTTATTAGCTAAATTTATGCTCAGAGCAGTGAGCTTCCCTTTTGGTGTTGCCATTATTTCTTCCTCTCATACAAAGTTTTGTCAGTTAATGTACAGATATTATCTGCCCTGAATCTGTAGCGACCCACGAAAACGTTCGTAGAATATATTAACTAACTAAATGAGAATGGCATGAAAAAAACATAAATTGCAAGTTAAATTGCCCTCACCTTAATGTTTAAGAATTCAAAAAAGTTCAATACAAATATTTTGTTTCTTAGGGGAATCCAAATAATGAGCGAAAATTTGCATTTAATTTAGCGTATACTTCCCATAGTTAGTGAAAATACTATCTTCATAAATGAGAGGAGTAAATACGCAAGTAGTAGTATATTTGTTCACACTGCAAATCTATAGTGTAGATTGAAAAGCCCGATTTTCACTTATCCGTGTATATAATTGAATACAAATGGTGCACCTATAGGCAAAAGTTCAGGGCAAGAATATTTTTTTTTAATTATCAGTTTTTATCCGAGTTCGACATAAACCAAATTTTATGATAAAATATGTTCTGAACAATTTTAATGTTCTGCAGTGCAGTTGATATGACTTTTCTTTTATGAATCTTAAATGAAGTCTTTACCACCCATTGTCACAAAAGTGCGTGTATTCTAAAAATGCTAATTTACATGTCTATAGCTTTTGTCATACTTACCGATTGTGATTATGTTTGAAGTTACCGTAGTTTTCCCGTTGTCGTTGGTGGCAAAACACTTGAATTGTGCATCAAATGCTGATATTGTTACAGTAAAGTTGTAAGCTGGATCTTTGGAAGCGTAAATGGTGTCCCAATCCTCAGCATCTGGAAGTTTTCTCTTTAGCTCTGATGATGGTGCAGGAATACCATCAGCAATGCAACTCAGAATTACATCCTTATTTTTTGGTACAGTGAAACTGGCTGCATCATAATTCGACGTTAAGTTAACTGATAATGTGCTCCCTATAATTATATATAACAGCTTGTGTTTCAGAGCAGATTAAAACAATATAACTTGGAAAGTAAGTCTAAAAAAACGTTTGTCACCAATACATCATCCAAAATGTGGGGAATAGGATACTCAATGTCATAGTGTCATGTTGTTGACGCTTTGATAGGAGTGAGAAGGGTACACTTTTTGAAAAAAATATGGTGACGTAATTTATGCATTATCTCTTTTTAATAGAAAGATAAAGCATTTGCATTCTTACTTCGAGATCTCATAATTCCATTAGCAATATGAACTTCTTCGTCTCTGTAAGCCGGATGTTTTGCCTCACATGTCAATTCCTGATCTTCCCAGCTCGCATCACTTAGTGTAGTTAGTAAATTAGTAGCGGTTTGTTCCATATCATTATTTAAGATTTCAGATACCGAGTAGTTTCCTTCGAGATCCTGTCCTGTCGAGATCTTCCATGTTAAATTGGCGGCTGGTTTGCCATTCTCAGACCAACACTTGACTACAGTTGCAGGATCAATCATAATATAGCCGCCATTGTTTATTGGCTGATCATTTACTGTGATTATTGGCTCTTTGGGTGAAACTAGGTGGTAAAAAATTAACACACAAAGTTTTAGAAAGAAAAAGAAAAATTGTTTTTATATGTATATATACCAACCACTTTAAGATGGACAAAAATTATGTTGAATAAACAAGATTTTTGTAGTAAATAAATTAGGAGGTCGAATATGTTCATGGTTTTCAGGTTTTGTGCAACAGTTAAGAGGCAAAGTACGTACATGTAATGCATAGTGTTTGGTAATGAAATCACTTACAGTACTAATAAAGAAAGTGCAAGAGAAGTTGTGAAATCCTTAATGAAGTTGCACAAATTAAGAGATGCAGTGACTTATTTCATAACTGTAGTTGTGGTTATTACTTTGAACGTCTGATTGTTAAGTGAGTCTTGCGTATTTAATCGTTATTATGTGAAATGTTATGTGAAATTTCTATGACTGAAGTTTCTAACATCTCATTCGTCCATATTTTCAAGGGAGAATATGCATTCTCTTTCTCTATTGGGGCTTGTTACTTATAATTACAGTGTATAATGATAGTTAGCATCTATTATCAGTCGCTATTAAATATTTAGACCTGTCGGTGAGCTTACCTAAGACAGTATATTTGGCCGATTTTGATTTGCTCCCAACCTCTTCACTTGTTTGTGGGATGCCACATTCCCACATCCCATCGTCCAGAGAAACGTTGGAATTATATATGGTGATGGAACAGTCACCACTGTAGAGGTCTCCAGTAAACTTGTATCTGTCATCTTTATCCATGTTCACTTTCTGATCATTTCTGTTCCAGTAGCAATCTTTACCATTTCCATTGCTTACAATGCATTGTAACTTCCCATTTTCTCCAGCCCTTACTTGAACATCGCTTGGCTCTGTTGAGAATACAGCTGTTTGTCCAATTACTGTATCTATTCATCAACAAAATTGCAATTTTATTCGGTTTAGTAGGTTATCCTGCGTACACCGCAGTATGCTATCATTGATGAAATATAGGTAGGGTTAGCATAGTCATCCACAAATAGATAACGTATTGTAATGCGATTTCCTTTTGGGATAAAATTGGTATATTCTACGTTTACTGACCTTGGGCGTTTTATATCCAAACAAAAGTAAACCCGTGTCACAATTTCATAAGAGTACTTGCCAAACATTGACAATTAGTTATTTATTTTTATAATTGGAAGAATCGACACATGTAACTGAAAACAATTGGAATACAAGTTCTATATTCTTCGTTACCGGTATTTAATAAAATTGTAATAAATTATACACATTATTATTTAAATCACAGCTAAGCATACAAAGGCTGTGACCGAGACTTCAAATGCATGTGTCAGTGAATTAAATGTTTAGTACAAATATATTTGGAGTGTTACCCTTTGAAGTTCCATGGTGAAGGGTTTGGAGGAGTAGTTTAACAGTGTTTCCCTTAACCCTTTCATTTATCAGGGCGTGATCGAGACAGCTGCCGAAATATCAGCATGGCTTAACTGGCATTTGGGAAGGATCATGACTTTTAATCACGAATTGAGAATTAATTTGAGTATTAAGATCCATTTAAAACAACAGGTAATGCAAAATGCAGTAAATGAAAGTACATTCAACAACTACCATTTGTAACTAGTAATACTTGTCAGCTTCCTAATTGCGACTCAAGATGTACATGTAACATCATATGCTTTTCTCAATATATTGATGAAAGAACTACTTACCTGAATTAAATACAGTAATGGTTAAAAAAATAATAATCGTGAAATGTTTCCAAAGCGCAGCACTTGCCATTTCGCGACTATTCAGCACGAAATGAAAGTAAACTGTTAATCGAGGGGCTGGATCATTGCAGATGGTGTTGTTCGCACATCCGGTATATACATGGATGTGTCTACAGCCATATATCTTGTTTATATTTGATGAATTTGTGTACCATTGACGAAACGTTCTTTGAATAGTTGATGGTTTTATTTGCTTTTCTTATCTCCATTGCATTGGTAATGTGAATACATTGTATACGAAGCTTTACATGTAGATGTATATACAATTAGCAGTATATGTAACACTTCTGTAAAATAAAGGAGCTCCCTAAAAATTTGACATTTACAAAACCATTGTCACAATATCGATTTGCACAATCCTATTTAATATCATTTTCACATTTAATCATTTCGCTTGATAAACTGGAAATTGACATTTTTTAAACTGTGTCACTTCTGAAGCGGGGGGTGGGCGAAATATTCCACAACGTTTTCTTATCACCAGATCGAAGTGTCCGCGACTTCGATTAGACATCTATAATGCAACTTAAGGAATGTTTAATACAGATACTGATTTATTTAATAGTGTTTATTATTAACAAATCTGCGACAAATAAGGCAATAAAAATGATTTAAAAAAAACTTTCAAGACATCGACTTTGAAATGCGTAGGAATATGTAACGTACACGTAAAACATCGACGTGCTACGAGTAGTTTCCTCCTTGCTCCTAAAAATTCTGATCATATAATAAAGGGCTCATTAACTTTCAGTTTTTTTATCATCCTAGATTGTACGGTACATGTACTGCATTTAAAATTTAATAATGATGGTATATTATTTGTTGGCCGACTTTTGTTTACGCATCAGAAGTCATTCCGTCTGAATTGGTTTCAAGTTCGTGGATATTCCTATTTCTGTTGCTTTGAACATAAGCGTAAGCTGGATAATTGGATTTATACCTTTTGGATCTGTGCAAAGAGAAAGGAAAAATAAAAAAAAAATAGCCAAATGTTTTATATTGATACTGAAATTTCCAATTAACTGACGAATTTCCATTTTGATAAAAATCTCAGTGCGCAAGGAATTATTCTCATGGATCGAGAAAGATATTGTGAGATATATTCATTTTTAAAATAAACTCTCCTCGTCCAAAATGTGAGTGGTTACTTTTGAAACCTTTGACTACGTAAAGTATACAGTGTATTATTTAAGCATAATGTTAAGAAACGTTACCCGTTTGGATCATTTTCTCCTGTGGATTGTTGGCGCTCTGAAAAGGAGAAAATCATTTTCAGTTCATGTATAATATAATGAGTCATTTCAGCGTTTACTGTAAGGTTGGACAAAAGTCTTTTTTCGTCACATTTGAATGCATTATTGATCAGACTGATAGTCTGATAGTTAGATGTGATAATTTATTGCAAATCATGTGGTCACTAGTAAACAACCTGATTCTTGGCAAAAACAGTACGCTAGAATAAACTTAATTGTTCTACTGAGAGCGGCCATGATTTTTTCCAAACTGTTTTGTAGAATATGATTTACTAAAATAAGGATCTTTTTGATTTCTGTTCGCTAATTCGTTAATTCTGCAGAAAATTCTTCCGTATTTAATTTGTAGTATTTGAATTTTCATCTTTAAGGCAAGACAACGTTTATCAAATACTGTATTATGGTACGGTATATGTTATTCAGATACATAATGATTATAGAAACAATTTTCCTTATAATACTCATACACTGGTTTGCGTGTATTGCATCTACACTGTATACTGTTTAGATTATTGTCACGGTCTCCTTTTTGCCAAGTAAATGTCCCCCTGGATCTATTTATAAGTCACAAACGTACAAGGAATTCAAACCAGATTCAAATTCATTACACTGGTGTCCACTGACTTTGCAATTCCCATCTAATCGTCGCGTCGTTCCAACAACTATAGGATATTTTGAATTGCATTATTTGGAACGGACAAATGGGTATAGACTTATGCCTCACCATTTAAATTTGTGTCATTCGAGTTGTTTTGGGTGTTCATTGTCTTACTTGCACTTGGTTTTCGTGTCTGCTTCTGTTTTTTTCTGTATCTACAACATAGACAAATCCCTACTGCTACTAAGATGGCCAACACAACGCCTCCCACAGCGATGGAGATTATGAGTCCTAATTGAGCGGTTGAAGTATCTTCGAAAAATAAAAAATAGATACATTTTTGACTTAGTTATGCGTTTGAACAAAATTCGAAATAGCTTTTTTGTATTGACCCTGAAAATGTTTTCTGCCAAGACGCGAGTGTTGTTGCTGAATGCCCCTATTTAGGGTAACGTAATTAATTCTTTTTTACTGTACCAAATGAGTTTTTAAGGTACTGCATCGGTTTACCTCCGTTAACTTTAATTGTGATGGTATTAGACTGGTAGTAATTGGTTCCGTCACAAGTCGCCCTGCACTGGAATTGCGAATTTACGGCTTCTATGCTGTTGTTTGCTGTGCCATTGCCAGTATTGTACTGTTGGTAGGAGACCCATTCGTCATCTTCTGAAATTCTGTTATACCAGGACAACACTGGGGTCGGATATCCGTCCGCTTTACAGAATAACAGAATGTACTGGTGAGAACTGGCAGTGATTTCCCCAGTTTTGCCATCAGCAGTGAGGAGAACGCTTGTAGGTGAATCTGTTAAAATAAGCATGGAATTTGATTGCAATTGCAAATGACAATAATTACTGATGTTGTTTAATTTCAATACAAAATCAATTCTTGGCGGCCGGAGTGTCCAAGAATGATATGATAATTGATTTGGGATTTCTTTGATATTCTGCACCAGTGTTTGCTCATTTTTTTAAATTTTAATTCCTCTGATTTAATCTTAGAACAAGAATTCTTTGTCAAAACCATTCAGCTTAATTTCTCTAAGATATATCTGATGTTTTGTAGGTTTACAACATGGGTTGTCCCAAATTCCATGCGAATCCAGCATTGAATAATTTCGTTATTTTTTTGCATTGTACACATTCAAGAAACATTTGTGGGGTATTAATTATGTCACTATAAGTAGCATTCTATGAATATCGTGCAAATTCTTGTAGCACGGTTAATTAGTTCCGTCATCGATATTGCAACTGTATATTTTAGAGGTTCTCAGTTTTAAAATTTTATCCGAAAACGAAAAGAGGTTATTTCGGTAACCTAATACATGTACTGATGTACAGTACTTACGTGGCGACCTTATGTATATGTTAACAAATACACTCGTAGCATTGTAAGCAGGATGAGTAGCTTGACAAGTCAATTTCTGGTCTGCCCAAGTGACGTCCATGCTTTCAGTTAGTTGCAAGATGGCCGTCTGTGTTTTGTTGTTCATCATAGTTTCGTTAAAAAGCGTGTAATTTCCGCGTAAAATGTTCCTGTTTTCCAAGTAGAACTCCAAGCCAGCCCCCGGATTACCAGACTCGGATTTGCACTCAATTTTCGGTGGATATGCGAAATTTGGTACGTTTATTTCGGAACCATTTTGCACTTGGACGCCATTTTGCTTGATTATTGGATCTTTTGGTGCATCTGAAATCCACAAAGACATTTGTTATCGCTTGATTGTTTGCTTTTAAGCAATACAATCTTTTTTTCCGAAAAAAAAAAACATTCAGAGGCCTATTTCAGGCCTGCATTTTCCAATTCTCATAGATAGTGTTTAATGAGCTAAAAGTTTAATGACCTGCAGCAAGAAACGGGCAGATTTAAACGTTGATTTAATTGGTATAAATGAGAAATATAAAATTATAATGCTTATTAACACCTATTTTAATGTACGGTGGTTTTTCGAGTTACGCTTTACAATTAAGTATGCATGTAGTTAACATAGTTAACAATATTGATTTCAATATTGTTAAGAATTATAAAATATGCTAAAGATAACAAAGCACGTTTAAATATTAGGAACCCCGTCAATGACTTATTTAAATTCAAATTTCTCATTAACAGGGTGTCGTAGTGGTCATGAGATTCCTCCTAGTTTCAGAAAAAAAATTATCTCCAATTATCAAAAAAAAAAAAAAAAAACTCCATTTAGTGAGCAGTACAAGCGACAAGTGCAATAAAGTGAAAACTTAAAGTGAGAAAAATGTGAAATTCCAAATGCCCATGGTTATCATTCAGGATTTAAAGAAAAAAATATTCAATATAATGGCTACAGTTATATAAAGCTACAAGTACAGTATATTTGCAAATGACACCCTTTTTAAGCACTTTGTGAGTGGGAATCCATACAATCTATTTTTTTTTTTAAAAACGTAAGTAAATTATTTATTTAATGAAACAAATTAGCACAATAAATTATAATTAGTTTTGAAGAACCAACAATTTTCACCGAACTTCTGACTTTTACAAAGTGAGTGACAAAGTCATTTAAAATATTACATACAGTTCGATTTTCCAACCACCGGAAAATGGTAGAGTTTAGATTCATAAAAGAAATAAATATTTTTGAGCCAATTTTCTTTATGAATTTTGGAAATCTTGGGCACCAAGTTGTAAATTGCTTATTAAAGCCCACATACGATGGAAAATCCTATGGAAAGCATGACATTCATTGTTGTAGCTTGTGAATCATAATTTTAGTCAAATATTATCTACATGTGATAACGTCATTGAACGTTCCAAATGAATAGCTTGATTGTCTAACCTTTTGTAGTTACAGGCGTATATTGTTTGTATTGAGAAAATAAACTAACGTAGACTTTTGTTGGACTGAGCATCGATGGAATTGCATCCTAATATTACACTTTTATTAAGAAGAATTTGATAGCTAATTTCAACACTTCAAGAACATTCATTTGGCCTATTGGTCTACACAGTCTGTAACTCACCTGCATTTAGCCCGTGCTAAACTAAATTTAAATAAAAAATGTATGACTCATTATTGATTCGGCAAGTTCTAAGAGCAATGAGGTTGAAGCTTTTAGTTATTTATAATTTACCCACAGCTATTTACAATATATACATGTACATGTATATAATGGTGTTCGGAGTTAACAATTCACTTAAAGTCACAATATTGAATCAGTACTATGAGCGTGATCAATTTCTCTTACATGAAACTAGATAGCCTACATATAGCGTTTACATTTATACTTACATAAAACGGTGTATTTGGCAGGAGGGTCAGATTTAGTAAATTCTAGATATTCCGTAGAGCTCCCTGGCATCCCGCAAACCCATTCCCCGTCATCCTGCATTAGGTTTGAACCACTTATTGATATTGAACAATCTCCAGTTTTTGGAGTGCCTTTGTACTGATATCTTCCTTCAATTTTCATCGGCACATTGTCTTTCATCCAAAAACATTCGGTGGCATCAACATTGGCAAAAATACATTTCATTTCTCCGGCCAGGCCATTGAGCACATCCGTCGATGTCGGTTGAGTGATAAAGGAATACGCTGCTATCAGGCAGTTGTCTGAACCTAAAAGAACATTTCGTAAATTTCGTCAGGTTTTTGTTTGAGTCAATTAACTTGGCAGTAAAGCAAACTCACTATATTCTATACCTTACCACATTTCCATAGTAGTATCAGAATTGTATTAATTAGTAGCCCAAAAGCCTTCATTTTAAAAGAAACTTCAATAGGTCTGCATTATGGTTGTGTTCAATATGGTCGTTGTTTCTTATTCACTGCTTGGTATTGGATTTATCGTAATCACTGATAACAGCTAATCAGTGGTTATTGTTTGTAGGTTGGGTGTTTTAACGTAATTTTCAAACATGGTCGCTTAGATACACGTATCTTTGACTTGTATGAGAGCATAAATGTACACAGGCTCACTGCCAAATTCACACAAATAAAGACAGCTCGTTCATTGTTTTTTTATCAAACAATATTTCACCAAGCCTTGTGTGCTGTATTATAATTAAATAATAAACAAATTGTAAGAAACCATTTGTTTGTGAAGTAGAAGCAGTTTTTAGAGTTCAATTGAAGTTAAAACAATGAGTGCTAAGACGTCGCATTTATTATTTCCCCCATAGATATGCGGTGATCATTAATGAACATGAATGAAAATTTGAATGGCTGAATGATGCTTCTTAATTGTCTAAGACTGGAATTTCTCTGTTAATGACCGCTAATGTCTACACATATCTGTCTTGGTCAAATAATTAAGCTCTGAAATTGGGTTTTATTCATTCAAAACATTATTTCCAACTATTAAAATATAGACGTTAACTTCTTTTGTTTTCTCGATCCAAATGTTCATATACTGATCTAAACTAGCAAAATTGATCAATAATTGTTTGTTAATTCATAAGCAATTGAAATCTCGTCATACGAATAAGGGATGATACCGCATGACATCATTTTTTATTTTGCTGTATCAATATATTGTATACCCGGTACACGACAACAGTCATCAACGACTAATATTGATAAAATATGATGACATTTACCAGATGTTACTCAATATATGTTACTTTATGGAATTATGTCAATTGGGTGAGTTCATTGATAAAAATGAGTTCTCAAAATAGTAACAAAATAGTTTTTCCTTTGGTACACAAATATAATCAGATTTACTATGTAATTTCAACAAACTGATGATGTGGGTCATTGAAATCTAAATCCTTGCTTGGAATTGGTCCATTATACGTCTACAGAGGGAGGGAGGAATTTCTGAAATTAACTCATTGTGCCCCAATAGGAAATATCAATATTGTGGGACGTCACAATAAAAGTCATTACTATAAAGCAAAACGTTCAAATGAACATGTTTCCTATAGGGAACAGCGCGCAGTCTTCCTTCCCGCTGTAATGGAGTATTATTATGTAATTTCGCTGTTATCATTGTTAACAATGCAATTAGGTGCACAATGCAAGTACATCGACGTTGATGGTGGAATTCTGGAAAATGCATTGTAACATATGTGCCACTTAATCAATAAAATTAGAAATTGTTCAGTATGTACATGTACATGCACATGTAATATCTCTTTTTGGTCACATGTACATTCAAGCAGTTCTACATGTTCAGCTGCACGTTTTTGCTTACATTCCCTCCAAGAATAATAAGCTTTCTTCTTGAGACACCCTTTAAAATGAAGTCTCATTATTATATCAACTTTATAATATTTATTCATGAAATACAAACTACAGCTGTATATAGTTCAGCAAGGCAAAATTTCTTGATAGATAGGCTCTTCTTTTTCTCCAGTGCAAACATTTGCGTGTGTAGATGAATTAATGGCGATTTGTGCATTTGGCGTTTCATTGGTTGCAATTGGGGATAAATATACCGAGTCAATTTTACTACTTGAAACTAATTCGTTCGATTTTCTAAAAAATAGAGGATTTTTCCTAATGCTTGTCATCTTTTTGTGATTTACGGTGGGCATGTTGTTCAATCCCTCGCGTTGTTTTTTGTATTTTGATTGCAGTCCCCATTGACGATTCTTATTAATTGTTCTGCGTTTTCTGAAATAAATAAGTTTCAATTGAAGCGTTATTTTTTCGCAAAGAGGGATTATAACAAAATTTTAACTCTATAGTGTCATTCTCGCGTATTGTTGTGATTATAAACAGTTCATTATTTACCTTTGAAATATGACCACCAATGTGCCAAATGCAATCAATAAGAGCAAAGTGGAAGCCAATCCGAAGGCGACAAAGTACATTTTGGCCTGATTATCATGTCTATCTGATAAATCTGAAAACAGTTTAAAATAGAAAAGTTATTCAACAGTAAATACTTGCGTATGGGGTTTGAAAAAAAAAGGGCCGTCGCTATATAAATTATTTAATACTACATTTTTAATCCAGCAGAGCTGAGCATTTTTTGCAATAATATTTTAAAAGAGTATGAGTATTTTAGGCTACTGTACAGTATATATGTTATCATTACCAAAATAACATTTTCAGAAGTACTTACTGTACTTCAGAAAATTTTATTTCCTACAGTGTAATCCATATCAGGACAACAAACTTACGAATGATCATTGCATTAAAATGAATTTGAATAATGTCGTACCTGTACAGTAGATGTTATTTCCAGTTATTACAGATGTTTTTAGAAGTCGGGGGGGGGGATTGCTTTATTAAATTTCAGATTTGCATGTAAATTACTTCGCGTTATTTATTATTTCTCGGTTAATTGTTAAACACATGCAGTGGTTAAACGTCAAGTACAGTAGGCCTATGTACATGTATTTTCCTATTTTCTCGCGAAAATTTAACTTAAGTTTTAAATTTCTGTGGGCAGTACAGACTTGGAATTTCACAATACATGCACCAACGTTCACATCCTTTTCCTTGACAAACACTTACTCGTTCCGATTACGCTGATAGTTTGCTCAGACCGGACTTTATTTTGACCGTCAAGCTCATTCCCTGCCAAACACGAAAACTGGCCTTTGATTGGACGAAATGTGACATTTTGGCTTTCACTCAAGGTTTGCCACGGATGTTTCTCACTCAACCGCACTTCCCACGAGTAAAATGGTGACGGGTAACCATTAGCTACGCAATACAAGGTGAGGGTGTCGGAAATCTGGAGTTGATCAATGTCCACTACTAATTCCGCAGAATCAGTCGTAATGCTCACATTAGTCGTTTTTCCTGAAAATCATGTCAAAATTTGATGCGTATAAAATGTAAGTTTGTAAGAATTGTATGTTTAGGAAGCACTTATATAGTGGTCGGTTTAGTTTGGTTTTTAATGTATAACTTACGTTGGAATTTGATATTGACGTAAGTCATTCTTTGTTGATTAAATCCATACGTAATATGGTCCGCGATGCACATTAGTTTTCCTCCATACCACGTTGAATCAATTTTAGCTTTCAGCTTTAATTTAGACGTTGGCGTATTATTTGTGTGATTTAAAATAAGTTCACCATCTGCGTATCTCCCATTAAAATTCCATTTCAAATTCGCGGCGGGAAAGCCATTTTCGGACACACAAATAACCGAAGGCATGTTGTCAAAATTATCAATGATCAGATCTGAATTGTAGCTCATTTTGGTTCCGTTTACTAATATTTTCGGATCTTTTGGTGGCACTGAAAATAAATTAAGCAGATTAGTATAAAAAATACATTGACTCACGAGGAAACTAGGGAAATTCGAGAAAGAAAACAAGGAAATTAGAATATTTTAATTCAGTTTTTGTTTCGTCCTAGAGTTGAAAGTTTTTATTTTTTCGCCACTGTAATTTACATGAATATGAACCGTCATATTTGACCGCGTGAGTAAAAAGTCTGTTTCCCCCTTTACCATCCCCCTTCCCCCTCCCCTCCCCCAAATCAAAAGAATGTGTGCAAATATGAAAAATCGGATATGGGGAACATGGAGTAACCATAGGGTGCGGGATGCAATGCTGCCCAATTAGGACCTAAAGGCCCTTGAAATGGGCCTTGGGGTCCTAATTCTAAAAACTGTAATAGCTATAAAAAAAAGTCAATTATAAAGTTTTAGGGCATTTGCAACATTTAATTATCGATCGCCACAAAACAAATTGCTTCTGGGCTTCTTGTAAGTTTGCACCAATGCATAACACCGCTGCATTGCAGGAAAGCTCTATTCAAAACCAACTATGTCCTACAGCTTTCCTGCAATGTTAGCGGTGTTGTGCAAGGAATACTGCAAACCATTAGCGTGTCGATTTTGCACAGTACGATTTTCTGCCAACTAAATGTTAACAATTTTATAAAATCTGTATATTGCATACATTTTCAGATGTAAACATTTTGCATTTCAACGAAATGCTACCTATTTGTAGACGAAAATGATTATATAGCGTAATGCGCCATTTTAAAGATGGCCGACCTTGCTTTACAGTATGTACAGAAATCTGAATTTGTTTAATTTCAAAGTAATTTAATCTGGATAGTTTAGTCCATACTGTTTGGCTATTTTTATCATTTCACGGGATTAGCAGTGAGTGTTATGGATGGGATGTCCCTTTGCCTGCTTATTCTTCTTGCACGGTTTTCGATGGAAAATAGTTGTGTAAATGTTATTAACTTCTTCTTATCAGTAAATCCTTATTGTCAAATATAAAGGTCAAGATTATTCATGGGAATTACAATGCAAAATGTCTGCCCCACAAAGTCTGCTTGTACCAAGCTCGTATTATAGACGATAGCAAAGAGAAAACTACGAAAACGATAGTTAACATTTTTTGGTTCATCGTAGATTACTTTAAGTGGCCGGGGAAAGATGCAACTAAGATTATAAAATTAAATGCATAGCAGAGAAAACTGTAGTTGCAATGCAATAATTCATGATAGTTCTACAGTATGGTACTTCAGTTAAAAGTGCAGTAAATTACTACAACTGCATTTACAGTTTAATAAAACAAAAATATGAAGTTTTATTTTATTAATTATTACTAAAATTGTATTCCTGCTGCATAAACTGCTGTTCTTCTGTAGTAAAACAGCTTATACTGTAGTTAAAGACTATAGTTAATGTCTCCAGTTAATTTCCGTTTATTGTAGCATAAATGAACATTTTTTAGGGTAAACTTACCGAAAACGGTGAGTTGAACGCTTTTTGAACTTAATCCATGTTCCGAGCTGGATCCTTTTGTACCACATTTCCAGGTCCCATTATCAAGCAGATGATTTGAGGTTATCCTAATGGTACAATTTCCTTCTTGGGGGTCGCCCACTAATTCGTATCTTTCCTTGATCTCCATTGTTCGCCCATCTTTATTCCAGTAACATTGAGGTGCTGCTGCAGAAAATATGCACCTCAAAACTCCTTCATCTCCTTCCTCAACATATACATCGTCAGGCTCCACCAAAAATCTTAAAGGATCTGTCTTGTGAACGCCTTATTAACAAACAAAAATAATATACTATACAGGGTATACTAACTGCAATTTGCAACCCTTCACCACTGCATAATTGTTGTCTTGAGGTTGCTGAAGCAGAAAAATATGGCAATGCTTACCTTTTATGAATCCAAAAATTGTTGCCCAAATTATTAACCTAAATTTCATTTTCATAGATTTACACATGGTGCATTCAAAGCTTTCAATACTTAATAAATGCGTTTGTAGCTCATAATTGCAAGCAGTGGCTGACATTGACCCTGGATTTTTGAACTGCTGAGGCGCACATTTTCACTTATCAATAGGCGAAAATGGTTTGTTTATATTTGCGATTTTTATAGCTGCTGCATGCTTTATCAGCCCATGCTGATTGCACGACTTCTTCTAACAGGAAAAGGATTACCACACGTCATTCATATGTTATTTCGTGGGAGATCGATGATTAGTGTAAAACAGACCCTTAGCTATACTGTAAACATCCTTTGCACTTAAGAAACCTACATGCGTTATATGTCTGCATGCTTTCTGAGAATAAAATCCCACATTCAACATATGCTTCTTGAAAACGGCTACAAATAAGGATACTTTTTTAAGTTTATTTTTTCAACCACCAAACATTTTCATCCATTGTGTGAGATAATTTAATGTTTAGTGTGTATCATAAAACCATAATTGAACTGTAAATACAGTATGTACTTGAATACGGCTTATATGTCGTTCTTAATAGAATGATTAGTGTTATTATTTATTTCGCAAAGGTTAAACAGATTTCTTCAGTTAACTCCTGAAGCTTTAGTGTTTATTTATTCTTCAAAGCAATCTCTAATGACATGTAGTTTTTCACAGTATACAGTACTATTCTTCCCCAAATAGTTAATTAAGAACATATATGTATAGCCTACATGAGTATACGGATCAATTCTATAACATTCAGAGGTCTTTTGCAACATAGACTTTGTCTACCGATTCAAAATGTGGTTCAATTATTATGGCTTCTGACAATTTATAATTCATTTTTCTATACTTTAACAAATATTTCATTTTATAATTTATATTTACAGGTTCCATTCCAGTAATAAATATATAATCACTTTGATTTCTTCTGATGTACGCCATTTTCCATTGAAATAAACCTCATCTGGCAATCCCAATAGGTAAGTAGAATTTGGTTAATTTATGTTACAGAAATACACGTAGGTCAGTTACATTGATTTTTGCACGATTATAGATGTTGGGTCAAATTTTTAATTCTGATACCAGTGTTTTATTTCAATTCAATTCAATTCAACTCAGTACCCTACAGTCAGCAACTAAATGCCATATGGTAGGGGGGTCGAG